>JAXCGZ010020320.1:5000-15835 GCA_037179515.1 Halocaridina rubra
ATATATATATATATATATATATATATATATATATATATATATATATATATATATATATTGATGCAGCAAGCCACCTCAACTTAGTACTAATCCTAAACCCTGATCAGTGGAGAGAGTGCGTGTCATAAAGGGCTTTAAACCAAAACTATCATTAAGTGACAATGATGAGAGACAGATGCCGTTAGTATACGGGTTGAGATGCTGATATATAGGAAGTTGATGTTTCAAGATATATTCTTCATATATTCTGATGTCTTTGTAAAAGCAGTAGTAAAGTGATCCATAAAAATCTATCTTTTTTTCTCGTTTATTAGTTGTGTGAAAACTGACAGTCCCTTTTGTTTATGATATATTCCTGCACGTTTATTTGCAATGCTTGAAGGAACTCATGGTATGAACACTTTTTCTGATGGAATAAAAAATACAATTAATAAACTGGGATAGCTTTTCCAACAGTTGTCTGTTTATTTCTGTAAGAATCACTGATGTATGTGATGTATGTGATTTATGGATCAGAGTTATGGGGTATGAAAGTAAGTGAGAGACGGAAATTAAATGCGTTTGAGATGAAATGCCTGAGAAGTATGATTGGTGTATCTCGATTGGATAGGGTTAGGAATGAAGTGGTGAGAGCAAGAACGGGTGTGAGGAGAGAAATTGCAGCCAGAGTAGATATGAATGTTCTGAGATGGTTTAGCCATGTGGAAAGGATGGTTGATGAAAGGCTGCTGAAAAAGGTGATGAATGAGAGAGTTGATGGGAGAAATGCTAGAGAGAGGCCTAGGTTTGGATGGAAGGATGGAGTAAGGAGAGCCCTGAATAGGAATAGGAATGAGTGGCGAGCGATTGTGACGCAGCTCTGATGGGCATCTGCTGTTACCATGGGGCTGCATCTTACAGAGGTAGCCCTGTGGTAGGGGCAGTAGGAGGAGTTGGCAGTTGTGAAGCGACACAGCTTGTGGAAGAGCCGGGAGGATGGGCTGTGGCACTCCAGCAGTGCCATCTGAATGGTCGCTAGCTTCCTCGTCATTGCCTACAGAGCAAAGTAATCCCCCTATTTGTTCTTCTTTCTTGATGTCGGTCACCCCCCAATTAAAGGGGGAAACAGCTTAGGTAGATAGATATAATAAATAGATAGTGGTTGCCTCTGCATATATGTCAATTACGACTCCAACATATTTTTCAGAGACTCCTTTCTCTCTCATACGTCTACATTCTTCCTGCCTTGGTATCCGATCATACGTTTTCTCCAAATCAATAAATACGAGGAGTATATCTCTCTGTTTCTCTTTATGTTTCTCCTTTGTTTGCCTCACTGCGTAACTTCATCCATTGTAATTCTCCCTGGCTTAAAACCATATTGCTCGTTACTTATTGTGATTTGCCTCCATATTTTATCCCCTATACTTCTTTCATAGTTCTTCATAATATGTGATATTAGTTTCATACGACGATAATTACAGAAATCCTTTATATCACCTTTCCTTTGGTGGATCGGGACCATTTGGCTTATCCTCCAACTTTCTGGCATCCTTGCTAATTAATCTTGCACAACAGGTTCCACAAAAGTCTACCACCTCTTCTCCAAACACTTCTAAACTTTAACCGATATACCAACAGCTCTTATTGCTTTTCCTCTTTCACTTTTCCGAGTGCTCTCTTAAGCTCCCCTCTATTTATAGCTGAATTTCTCTTTCCTGTGAGTTGCCATCCTCTGGTATTATTTTAGGATTTTTTTCATTCAGTAGCTTTTAAACTATCCTTTTACATCTGCCTTTTACGCTTTCCTCCTATGACAGAAGTCCTCCATTCATGTCTTTTATTTGTTTAATGTGTGTTATATCTTTTGTGGCTTTATCTCTATTTTTTCTATTTTCTGTATATATTTTATAATAATAAATATAATAACTATAGAATGATTACTAACCAAAAAATAAAAATTAACAACAGTACAACAATAAGAAAATAAAGACTCACAAAAATAAGAAAAGCAAAACAGTAATATTAAAATGCTAACAATAATAATATTATTATAAATATATTATTTATGAAATGTTCAAAAATAAAAGTGAAATAATAATAATAATAATAAAAGAAGGGATATACTTAATTAAAAAAAAAGAACTTATGTTATTTTCAAAATTATATTTTTTTCAATAGAGCATACTAGATAATATGGGGTCAATTACAAATAAACCATGACTTAAGTTAACATTTTGGTGCTCGGTTAAGTTAATTATTGCAGATTCCAAGATGTTTCTAGTAATAATATCATTACCTCTTATTAGGATAGAGGCATTGTTCCAGTCAATATGGTGATTTAAACCTGCATAATGCTTGAACAGGGCACTGAAAGACTGACAATTTCGAATGTTATATTAATGTTAATTGACACGAAATTCTAATGCTTTGCTAGACTGGCCAATATAATATTTAACACAATCTTTATAAGGAATCTTATATATAATAATAAAAGCAGAAAAATAACTATTTTTAATCAATATACTGCAAAAAGGTGTTTTCATATTTGAAAACTAAACGGATATTTAATGTTCTC
This sequence comes from Halocaridina rubra, assembly GCA_037179515.1. Classification (NCBI taxonomy): domain Eukaryota; kingdom Metazoa; phylum Arthropoda; class Malacostraca; order Decapoda; family Atyidae; genus Halocaridina; species Halocaridina rubra. The sequence goes on from JAXCGZ010020320.1 coordinate 7,558, forward strand.
AAAATCTTGACAAAGCTATGACATCCCTGAAAAAAAGGAAATAAGTAAGGCATTATTAAAATTCAGAACACCATTAGTGTCAGGGAGAAACTTTGAAGACAAGATAAATTTCTTTATTTTGTGATCATATCCAGAATACAAATGCACATAAGTTAAATTTTTGTGGGTTTCCTAACTATACCAGAGCTCAGTGAAAAATAATAATAATAATAATAATAATAATAATAATAATAATAATAATAATAATAATAATAATAATAATAATAATAATAATAATAATAATAATAATAATAATAATAATAATAATAATAATAATAATAATAATAATAATAATAATAATAATAATAATAATAATAATACACTTTATTTCCAATTAATACAATGGGTATTCGTCAGCCAGGGCAAGCCCCAACCCCCCACTGTGGTGTCCAACCACAGCAGTTCCTGCCAGTAAACAGCTTAAACTCTCGGTCTTGGACGGGAACCGATCTTTCAACCTCGTGGATGCGAAGCCAGCGCGTTACCACTGTACTAGCCAGCAGGCTAGTCTATGTAATAAAATTTCTTAGAATGACATGCTATTGTTATTTTCTCTTTCTAACGTGAATTTAATAGAAGGAACAGCGTTATTCAACTTAGTCAAAAACTCCTGAACATTAATATTGTTACGGGAAAATCAATACATCATCAACATAACGAAACCAATGAAAATCAGTACTTATAGGGACAATAGTTAATAGGTACTGTCTTTCAAAAAATAGCAAATAATGATTAGAAAGAAAAGGAGATAAAGGGTTTCCCATAGCCATACTTTTCTTCAGAGGCTCTCCGTGTTCTCCGCATTGTAAGCCCAGAATGCCTTGATGTTGAAATTGATAAAATATCTGATATTGGAAAAAATCTTCAATATCACAATTGGTTCTTAAATACCTGCTTCAGTGCTGCAAAACACATATAATTACTGTGCCAAGGCACTACCAACTACACCACAGAAGGTTCAAATCCCAGGTAAGGCAAAAATTGTTCTTGTTTTCACATATGGTAATGTGCTTATTTGATTACTATTGGCTTCAAGTGAGATTGAGATTTGAATTAGATGCGAAAACGAAACCATGAATGACGATGGGGGAAATTATAATATGAACAGTGGAATTTAGATAGAATGCGCTCATTCCTAGCATTGCAATAAATAGTTGCATATAGGATTGTTTTCCTTTTAGACCTTCTGTGGCGTAGATGGTAGCACCTTGGCACAGTAATTATGTGTCCTAGGCTCAAGTCCCGGTCGGGGTAAAAATTATTCATGTTTTCACATACGGTAGTGTGCTTATTTGAATGCATATATATATATATATATATATATATATATATATATATATATATATATATATATATATATATATATATATATATATATATATATATATATATATATATATATATATATATATATATATATATATATATATATATATATATATATATATATATATATATATATATATATATATAGATAGATAGATAGATAGATAGATAGATAGATAGATAGATAGATAGATAAAATATACCTGCTTTTTATGGTTGATAGGGGGCTCATCATCCACTCCCATTGATCATTTCCTTGGTTGACAGGATGATTGGGAGAATCATTGTACTTATAAATGATTTTGAATTAGTTTTTTGTAATTTTTCTTTACATTGTGCGAGGGTGGTTGACCATATAACCAGTGATCCAGGATAATGGGTATTGCCATGGCACAGTTTTGCATCAGGGGACACTTTTTCTTCCAGGGTAGGGGGAAAAACGAAATCATCATAGTGTATTCCTTGAATGGCGCGAAAGTAGACTAACTCGGGCGAAACGGGGAAATGGATAATCCCCTCCTCTGTATCCTACTCCCACAAACAGCCAAGAGACGTGGATGGCATCCTGAAAGGAGAGATCAAGCCAGGACCCTAGTAATTAGAACTCAGAATGTGTATGATTATGATGTAAGTGAAAATAAGAGTGTGGAGATAGAGAGTACGCTTGTGGAGAGAGAGAAAGATGGGTGTGCTTGCACTGATTGAAACTAAAATGAAATAAAATGTTAAACTGACATTATGAGTGTGGTAGATAGGGTGTCTGGAGTTGAGAATGGGTGAGGAAGAGAGGGAGTGGCTCTGTTGGTATGTGAAGAGATAAGTAGGTGTGTGGTGGAAAGGAAAAAATTATCATCTTGAATAATAGTGGCTAAAATGAGACTGGGACACGAGGTTTTGGGGCGTTCGTGAGACCATTTGACCCTAGCAGTGAGAGAAGTAAGTGGTAAGGAGAACAATTTTGGATGAAATAAAACAAGTGTGTGTGGAAGACTTGGGGATTAATATGAATGTGGTGTTGATGGGAGAATTGAAAGCTTGAGTGGTGAATGAGACAGTGGATGGTGTGATTCGGAAGTATGGAGTACCTTGGTGGATTGAGAATGGAGAAAAAATGATAGAAATATGTATAATGAGAAAGATCTTGATTTCCAAAGCTGTATTTAATAAGAAGGAAGTGCATAATATACATGGGTCAGATAGAATAATGGCAGAGTAGTTGACAGAGCATTATTGAATTATGTTGCAGTGGACAGGAGGGAGATTGAAAGATAATTTGGATGTGAATGTACTAAGAGGTGGTAGTGGTGGAATATATGATCATTATTTATTGGAGAGTAGAACGAGGGTAGGAGAAATATGGGATAAAGGAGAGAAGCCAATGAGTAAGAGAGGTACTACAAGTGAATATGTTCTATAAGAAAGAGAAAGACTAAGTCTAAAGCTAGTCTGAGGAATGCGTGGAATGCATAGAAAAGAGAAAGTGGAGGAGGGAATGGAAGAAGATTGGAATGATTTCAAGGAAGACGTTATGAAGTCTGCAGAGGCAATCGAAGTACAAGTGAAGGTACTGAATGGTGGAATGATCAGGTAGGTGCAGTAGTGGCTGAATAGCAGCAGGCATTTGAGGTATGGTTGCAGGTAGGTAAGTAGAGGCATATGAAAGGCACAGTGGCAAGAGTTGGTTAACAGAGCGCGAGGTGAGGGAGACAAAGAGTGAAGCGGATATTAATTGAGGTAGATGATTGTCTGAAAATTTTGTAAGAAATTAATAGATGTTATGGAAGGAAGTGAAAAGAGTGTGGAAAGGTGAGTCTGGTGAAAGGAGCAAATGGACAATTGCTAGTAGATGAAATAAAGGTGAGAGAGAAAAGGTCTGTGTATTTTAAGGAACTGCTAAATGAAGATGATATATAGGCAGAGGTTGTGGCTGTGTGGAATGAATGGAGAATGTCAGTGTTAGGGGATGAGAATGATAGAGAAATAACAAAATAGGAGCTATATTTGGCACTGAGAGCAATGAAAGAGGGTAAAGCACCAGGGGTCGCTAGGTGTCATGCTCAATGGTTGTCAAATGGTGGGGAGGTATTAGGAAATTGGAAGGTTAGGTTGTTGAATGTATGATTGAAGGAGTGTATGAGTAGTCCCACGTTATAATGGAAAAGAAGATAAGTATGAGTGTAATAGTTTCAGAGTAATTATTGATTAGTTTTTTTGGAAGATCATTAACTGAGAGGATTAGGAAAAGTACTGAGAGACTGATTAAGAAAGAATAGTGTGGATTCAGGAGAGAAAGAGGACTTGCGTATCAGGTGCTTGTGGTAAGAAAGATTTGCAAGAACCTCTTGCAGAAATGTAGGAACACTCTTTGAGCTTCTATAGACTTAGAGAAAGCGCATAACAGTGTTGATAGAGATACATTGTGGAGTGTGTTGTGACTATATGGAATAAAAATTGAATGAGGTCAGTAGGTTTTACTTACAAAGTAGAGCATGTTTTAAAGTCGGGAATGATATGAGTGATTGGCTTGAGGTGATTGTAAGGTTACGCCAAGGTTGTAAAATGTCACCATGGTTGTTTAATGTGCATTTGGATATAGTGGTAAGATAAGTAAATGAAAGAGTATTAGACAGAGGTTTTGGAATTAATGGGTTAGTATGGAAGGATGTGGAAATTGAATCAATTGCTATTCGCGGATGATACTGTACTTGTGACCGATACTAAGAATGAAGTGAATCATTTGGTGTCTAAGTTTGTTAATACATGTGAAAGAAGAAAGTTGCGGGTATATACTGGTAAGAGTAAAGTCATGAGATGCACGAGGTGCATTAATGATGGCAGATTGAATATAGTAGTGAATGGAGAGTAACATGAAGAAGGTGAGAGTTTTAAGCATTTGGTTTACACGCATCAAGGAGTGATTGTAAGTCATCAAGTGAATGAAGTGAGTAAAACTCTAAGTTGGTTGAAAAGTGTACTGAGAAATAGGTATTTGGGAATGAATACCAAGAGAAGGATATATGAAGAAGTGATTGTGCCGAAAGCAGTTTATGGAGCACTGATTTGGTATGCAAGAGAAGATGAAAAGAACAAGTTGAATGTAATAGTGATGAGGTGTTTGAGAATTAAGATTGGTATATCTAGAATAGACAGAATAGGCATTAGGATTTTAGGCAAAGACCGAGCGTTGAAAGAAAGCAGTCGGATAGGTTAGATCAGAGAGTGTGGAGTGTGTGGAGTGCAGAGGTGATTGGAGTTTGGCCAAGAGGAAGCCCTACATGAGATGGGTGGATAACTTGAATAGGCAGTGAATGCAGGTTAAATGCCAGTGGAGCAGGGAAGAGACCGTGAAGATGAAAGGAATGATTAAAGGAACATTGTGTATAGGTGACAAGGGTCAAAGGGATTTCACGCTCCTTCTAGCACAGTGAACTGTGATGAACGGGTGTGAGGGGTGCAACAATAAAATGAAGTGACTAGGGTAAACCAGTTGCGGCTGTCGGTCCTCACTGTAGAGAATCCTTGAATGCCCACCATGTATTATATATATATATATATATATATATATATATATATATATATATATATATATATATATATATATATATATATATATATATATATATATATATATATATATGTATATATATATATATATATATATATATATATATATATATATATATATATATATATATATATATATATATATATATATATATATATATATATATATTGAGATTGGAGAAAAGGCGAAATTAGTAAGTCAAAGAAGGAATATCATCGTTGGTAATAGCTTAAAATAACGTTGGAAGGTTATACACTTTCCGCCATGGACTTGACAAGGAGAGGTGTCATTGCTTAGATTAATAGAGAATGTACGTATAGGTTGAGTTAATTCAAGATTGATCTTTAGTGTAATGATAAGAGCATAACTAAAGATAATAATAGTGAGAACAAAAATATAATAAGAACAACTGCAACAACAACAACAACAATAACATTAACAACAAAAATAATAATAATAATAATAATAATAATAAAAATAATAATAATAATAATAATAATAATAATAATAATAATAATAATAATAATAATAATAATAATAATAATAATAATAATAATAATAATAATAATTATAGCAATATTAATAATAATAATTATTATTGTTATTATTATTATTATTATTATTATTATTATTATTATTATTATTATTATTATTATTATTATTATTATTATTATTATTATTATAATAATAATAATAATGATAATAATAATAATAATAATAATAATAATAATAATAATAATAATAATAATAATAATAATAATAATAATAATAATAATAATAATAATAATAATAATAATAATAATATTAATAATAATAATAATAATAATAATAATAATAATAATAATAATAATAATAATAACAATAATAATAATAATAATAATAATAATAATAATAATAATAATGAAAATAATAATAATAATAATAATAATAATAATAATAATAATAATAATAATAATCATAATAATAATATTAAGTATGATAAGAATGATAGTAATAATAATAATAATTCTTCCATCAATTATTATATATCAGTTTTTTCCAATGTGAAAAGTAGAGACAATAAATTGCAGGTTCTGCTACGTAAAATTTCCAAATATGTCAGAATTGATGATATTGTATCATTATATCCCTTCTTTTTTTATATGTAATAAAATGTTCTCCAAAGTGATCTAATATGGCTGATTAATTAAAAAAAATTCATGTATATGTCTTCCTTTTTCATTATAAGCAGATTAATTTTTGTGTTTGGGGGTTACTCATTTGCAAACACTTTTTAATCCTCACTTAGTGTGTTTTTGAAGTATAGAGAGTCGTAAGTAGCTTTGTGAAATAGGAGAAATAGTGCTCTACTGCGTGCTCGGCATATGACCGTACAGAAATCTTTGGCTTTTAAATATCCCGGTGTGTCTCCATATATACTCAGCTTAACCTCTGAGTCCCTTCACATTTTCTGACTACGACATCAACCAAGAACAGCCATTTGCTTTACATATCCTCTCACTTCATTTTTTTTAAAGAAAATCCTTAAAAAATACTTTATAATTTTTCTGCTTATTTATCCATAAATTAAAATAGAGACTATATATTTATATAACCTTATGTATATGCATAGCACCGCTATCGTAATTACTATAGGAAAACAAGTAGAAAACTGCTTTTGTTTCTTTATTCAATTTTGATAGTTTTACAAGTCAAAGATAGTTTCACGTGGAAGCCATAACTTTACGGAAAGAACTGCCTTTTGATCTTTGATTACATTACTTAAAGTTACATTCGATGTAGTAAAGCAGCTCTGGCCACATATGTAAACTTTTACTCTAAGTAATTTTAAGGAAAATGCAACCATCAATTGACTAAGTTTAGCCCTCAATGAAAAGAAAAATTGTGGTAGCTATAAAAATGTCAATATTTATTTATTATTTTTTTTAGCAATATTGATTATAATGAAACGAGAGAGAGAGAGAGAGAGAGAGAGAGAGAGAGAGAGAGAGAGAGGAGAGAGAGAGAGAGAGAGAGAGAGAGGAGAGAGAGAAGAGAGAGGAGAGAGAGAGAGAGAGAGAGAGAGAGAGAGAGAGAGAGGATGAAGCATTTTATGTTTTTTATTATCATCAGAGATGAATGTAAAACTAGAGAAAAATGTTAGGGTGAAATGCATAGCTTTGAGGAATATTAATATAATAGATGAGAATTTCACAGGGAAAGTAAGTAAAGGGGAGAGCCATGTTTTCTTAGAGTCGATGAACACAGAGTGACAGAGCAATTTAACGCTGTCAGAAGAAACAAAACTCTTCCCCTTTTATGTCATCTTTCTCTTGCATGGGTGGAAAACAATTGTAATATTTTACACTTTAGTTTTAAATGGATATCTATGACTTCGGACTTTAAGACAATGTCGGCTTGTCTACCTATGTGGCTATCACGCTATCCATTGAAATATCTGTCATCGTCTTTGTATGTTTAATGATGTGGGGACTACAGTAGTGCAGTGGCTAGAGCACTATGCTCAGAAAGTAGACATATTTGCCATCAAGCACATCAGGGGGAGTTATGAAGGGCATACAGCTATATTTACCTAGCACTAGCCTGTCTGTCTCCAACCTATAATAGGGATTAATAGCGGCTTAAATGGAAAAAAAAAATTTGTCTCGCAATGCAACAAAACAATCAGAGCAACATCCATAGAGTTTAATGCTTATTAGAAGTAAACTACATTTCGTCGTCCTGTATTCATTTTATTTAAGAACACCATAACTCTATCACTTCTTTTTATCAGCGATAGAAAGAAATCTTGTTTTATGTAGAAATATTTGTCATGCATCATGGGAGGGGACACAGTCAGATTGAAGCTGGGGAATTATGGCTGAATGCCCTTCCTAATGTACCGCTTTGGATTTCATCGCAGGTCTCTCCAGTCGATTATTTTAACCTCTTCACTTCCACAGTCCCCATTTCTGTTTATAAGTGATAGTATTCAAAATTATGATCACTCTCTCTCTCTCTCTCTCTCTCTCTCTCTCTCTCTCTCTCTCTCTCTCTCTCTCTCTCTCTCTCTCTCTCTCTCTCTCTCTCTCTCTCCTCTCTCTCTCTCTCTCTCTCTCTCTCTGAAATAGTTAAATGACTATTTTAGCACTGTTTTCACACACACAAAAAATAATTATAGATGCAAAAGGAGAATAAGTACTTAAGTCACAGCTCTGATAAACTCAGTCTCTTCGTCAAAGAGAAACAGGTACTCGAGAAAACTGAATACATTAAAATTAAGAAAAATCAAAGATCTGATAAGTTCTATACGAGAATATCGAAAGATATAAAAGAACCTAGACCGAAAAAACATTACTTTGCAGCTTG
>JAXCGZ010020321.1:0-15814 GCA_037179515.1 Halocaridina rubra
GTCCTTAAAACTATGGATTGAGATAACATTAACTACCTCCTCGCTTAGCCAATTCCAATTATCAACTACTCTTACACTGAAAAAGTATTTCTTTACATCCTGCAAAGAAGTTTTCTTACGAAGCTTCAAACTATGACCTCTAGTTCTAGAGCCAGCCATATCAAAATATCGATCCCTATCCACTCTATCATAACCATGAAGGAATTTAAAGACTGTCACCATATCCCCCCTCACTCTTCTAGCTTCGAGTGATGGTAAGTCTAATTCCCTCAGCCTCTCATCATAACTGAGATTGCGTATTTCTGGCACCAGTTTCGTGGCATGTCTTTGAACTTTTTCAAGCTTAGCTATGTGCTTTTTCAAGTGCGGATTCCAAAAGGGGGCTGCATATTCGAGTTTGGGCCTCACATAGGTTTCATAAATATTTCTGAACATTTCCTTGTCCATGTGCCTGAAGGCTACCCTTACATTTGATAAGAATGCATATGCTGCCCTTACTATGCCATTTATATGTATTTCTGGAGACAAATCTGCCAGTATGTTTACTCCTAGATCTCTCTCATTTTCTGTCTCTTGAAGTTGTACTCCAGCCACCGAGTAGTCAAGCTTGGGCCTTCTTGCACTTGTACCCATTTTCATTACATTACATTTTGAAGTATTGAATTTCATTAGCCACTTTTCTGACCACTCATGCAGATTATTTAGATTCTCCTGAAGTTCTCTACCACTGTTCTCGTTTTTTACTTTCTTCACAATCTTTGCATCATCTGCAAACATATTCATGAATGAATTTACAGACTCTGGTAGGTCATTTACATATACAAGGAACAAAAGTGGCCCTAAAACTGAACCCTGTGGAACTCCACTACTAACTCTTCTCCATTCAGATATTGAGTGTCTTACTCTAACCCTTTGTTCCCTTCCTTCTAAGTAAGTTTTTATCCATTCCAAAACATTTCCACCTATTCTAGCCATTGATTGCAGCTTCCTAATAAGTCTCCCATGTGGAACAGTGTCAAACGCTTTCTGGAAGTCTAGGAATATGCAATCTGCCCAGCCCTCTCTTTCCTGTAAGATTTGGCTTACCTCATCATAAAATTCTAATAAGTTTGTTACTGTTGATCTACCTTCTCTGAAGCCATGTTGCCTCACTGACAAAAAGTTGAAGGATTCCAAGTGAAGAGAGATATGTTTCCTTAGTAGTTTCTCCATAACTTTGCAAACTATGCTGGTCAAGGAAACTGGTCTATAGTTCAGAGCCGTATCCCTCCTTCCCTTTTTGAAGATAGGTATCACATTTGCTTGTTTCCAGCATCTTGGAATCTCCCCCGACTCCAGTGACTCCTTAAATATGATACTTAGTGCCACTGATATTGTGTTTGCGCATTTTTTAAGCACACGCGGGGATATGTCATCAGGAGCTGTAGCTTTATGAACATCTAAATCCATCAGCGCTTTGCATACCTCTGTGGCTGTAAGGTTGATGTTCTCTAATACCGGCCCTTGAGCTTCTATCACTGCAATCTGAGGGGGTGGGGTATTTTCTACTGTAAATACTGACTGAAACTCCTTGTTCAATTCTTTGCAGATCTCTTCATCCGTCTCAGTGATGCTTCCATCCGCTCTCTTTAGCCTTAAAACCTGTTCTTTTACCTTCAGATTTCCTCTGATAAAGCTGTGGAAAAGCTTGGGATTTTCTTTAGCCTTCCTGGTGATGTCCCTCTCATAGTCTCTCTCTGCCTCTCTCCTTTTACTTAGGTAGTCATTTCTTGCTCTTTTGTAGGTTTGCCAGGCATTTGTGTTTTTTCTCCTCCTATACCTTTTCCAGCATTTGTCTCTCCACTCCTTAGCTCTTTTACACCCATTATCGAACCATTTCTCTCTGGCATGAATTACACCTACTTTGGTGACAGGTATGCAGCAATCTACTATCTTCCCATATTTCTCACAAAAGATGTCATACATTTCTTGTACAGATTTGTTGTAAAATAAGGTTCTCCAGTCAATAACTGCAAAAATCTCATTCATTTTGATGTAATCTCCTTTCGGATAGTTCCTCCTCATGTCCTCAGTGCCTCTACTCTCAGGAAGAATATCTTCAATGATATACTCCATCAACAACACACAGTGGTCACTCTTTCCAATTGGTGGTTCATACTCAATTTTTTCAATATCCAACACATTATCTGTGAACACTAGATCAAGTAGTGATGGCTCATCCCCACCCCTGGCCCTTGTTGGTTCCATTACATGTTGGTGTAGGAAATTCCCTTGTACGCAATCTAGGAATCTTGCCCCGAATGAGTCCTCACCACTGTGTGGGTCAAGATTTATCCAATCTATCTCGTTATGATTAAAGTCTCCCATAATCAAAATCCTACATTTTTTTTCCCGTGCCATGTTAACAACTGAGTTTATGACTTCAATAGTACCTATATGACTTTCCTCATAAACTTCAAGCCTATTTTGGTTCCTTGGTGGGTTGTATACAACAGTTATTATAATGTTCTCTGACCCAGTATTTATGCGTGGTGGACTCATGCAATATTGCTATCTATTGGCTCTCTACATAAATTATTGATACGTATGATCTCAGTGGCCACAGTGGCTGGGTGATTATTCATGCGTCTTTGATTCGTCAAATCGTCAGTTCGAGACCCATCAAAGTCTGATCTTAGAAAGAGCATTCTCTCAACGGTCATGCCGCCAAAGCAAAAGCCCTTGAGAAGGCACCGTCATAGCCCTTAATAGGAAAGGGAATCCGTGACGTAAAAGAGGATCGCAGAATTGCAATCAGTCAATCAATCCATCTAAACAAACAATATATCTACTCCAAAATATGTATCATTTGGTGTTTCCAGTGATCAGTCCATGGTCCTATCATCTCCAATTATGTAAAATTGTAAATGATCTCTTAATTTCATATCTGACTGTTTAGTTGCACAGTACGTAGATAACACGCAGCTACTCCTTAGTGGTGAAAATAATCTTTCAGAGTTAACTCTAAGAGATAAAAACACTGTCAAATATGAAAACCTACTTTCAAGAAATCGGGCTGTTAATTCAAGTGATTACCTAATTGTGATTACCTAACTGTGCATACGGGAAAGAGCCCAAAGCTCGTATCTTCCTGTCTCCTGATCGGTTCCATTTTGTACTTGGTGATACTCATCATACCTGTCCTTAATATTAGGGAATGAATTAGCATTAACTACCTTCTCGCTTTGCGAATTCCAATTATCAACTTTCTTACATCCTGCTAAAAAGTTTCCTTACGAATCCTCAAACTATGACCTCTAATATGTGGTTCAAGGTACCAAATACCAAGAATTCCAGACAATGCAACAATTGAATTTTGTAACAATACTATCACACCTAGCAAAACTGTCAAAATTCCAGGAATTTACTTTGATAACTACACGTTTGCCTCTCGTCTAAAGAAATTTGAGAAAAAACATCTTCAATGGCTCTGATACTGATAAAATGGAATAGGTTGGTTGGTGGTTGGAACATTGATAGCATCGCGTGCACTTTCTTTTCCCTATTCAGGGTGTCATCACTCTCCTTGGATGGATGTCCCAGGCTCTTGAAAAGTCTTTAGTCACCAAGTTTTTGTTGATTCTTTCACATTTTTCAATAGCACACGTGACACAGTGGCCTGCTTTGCCAAAGCTGATTGTACATGCACATCTTTACCTACCTTTTAGGTTTAATATATATTTGAACACAAAATAAGAAATATTTGATAAGAAGAAATCATAATATTGCGGTAAAATGAGATTGACAATTGAAAATGCACGACTTCCGTTGTATAAGTTTAATAAATTTTAGATTGTCATATGAAATAACAATTTTGACAATTCCTTCGAGAGTAGGAGACTTTATTAACTAGAATTAGATTGAAAAAAAAATATGCTCCAAATAAAGATGTTAGTCAGCAGCTATTTACAAACAAATTAATATAAAATATTTTTATTTTACTTTCGATATCTTGCCAGAGAAGGTATATTTTCAAAAATAGGGTCACTAATATCCATAACTTGTTTTATTCTTTTCAAAATCTCTATAATAATTATATGTGTTAAGATAACTTTCAAACAATATTTATTTTAAAGAAAATTTAAATACTTTCGTTACTATATTTTTGAACATTTGTATAATAATACCAGAGAAATAAAGCTGTCGAATTTTGATAATATAAATAAATCTAACATTTAATTCTGTGGTTTTTTTTATTATATGAATGAAGTATTTTTTATGCTAGATGGCATTATATTAGAGAGATATAACTTAATTCCAAATACTCACATCTGTATCAATGTTGTTTTCAATAAAAAAAAAAATGTTGATGCCTCAATTCTGTCCGTTCTTTGTATATATATCACTAAGTTGGAATATTTCTTGGTGGACTCATACAATATTGTTGACTATTGGCTCTCTACATAACTTATTGATACGTAAGATCTTGGTGGCCACAGTGGCTGGGTGGTAATTCATGCGTCTCTGATTCGTCAAGTCGTCAGTTCGAGACCCACCAAGGTCTGATGTTAGAAAGAGCATTCTCTCAACGGTCATGCCGCCAAAGCCCTTAATAAGAACAAAACATACAAAAACATTTATTTCCATTTTGTACAATGGTTATTCAACATTAATAGTAACTTATAAGTAGACAAGTAATTAAACTAACAAATAAGAGGGTTAGACATATAGTTAAATTAAATGTAGCTTTCATAGAAAATAATAATGCTGTAATAAAAATGTTACAATAATGTTAATAATAAAGTAGTAAGTATGCCACTAGATACAGGATCGTTATTATCGGCATCATTTCCATATTTGTTTCCTTACAATGAGAATAATTAGTTCTTAATGAGCAGCGACTATTTGTCCAAAAGAAAACTATATAGTTTGCCTTTGAAAGCTGTGAAAGAGGATGCATTTTTAAGATGCTCTGGAATATTATTCCAAAGTGTTGGCCCTTTGATAGTGATCATCTTTGAACCTGCTTCTGTGTTTGTTCTGTGAATAAAGAGCTCACTGCTCTGTCTTGTGTTGGTTCCCCTTATATCCCTGACTGTTTTTAAATCAAATAGCCAGGATAATGATGGTTCAAAATTTTGAATACAAAAACATAAATAGCATAAGCGACCTTATTTTCTGCCCGCAGCCACCCAAGTTTATTGAGAGCTGGTGTGATGTGGTCATATTTTCTTATTCCTCCCAGGGCAACTCGAGCTGCAAAATTAATAAGCTTCTGTATTCTGTTTATCTGAGTCTTAGTGGTAGCTCCCCAAACAGTTGTGCAGTATTTAATGTGACTTAGGGCTAGAGATTCAACAACAGTTATTCGAGTGGTAGTCTCAAAATTGTCTTTTATACGTGATAAGTACATTAATGTTCCTGTAACCTTTTTGCATACTTTATCTATGTGGGAATCAAACAACATGTGGTTATCAAAGTGAATTCCTAGGTTTTTGACTGTTTTGCTAGGTGTGATAATATTGTCGCAAAAATTAATTGTTGTGTTTTCTGGAATTTGTGCTATGTGGAACCTTGAACCAATAAAAAATATGCACTGTGTTTTACTTTTGTTAATTAACAGCCCAATTTCTTGGAAATAGGTTTTAATTTTTGACAGAGTGTTTTCTGCTCTTAAAGTTAGCTCTGGGAGATTATTAATATCACCACTAAGGAGTAGTTGAGTGTCATCTGCATATTGTATGACTAGGCAGTCAGAAATGAAAGAAGATAGATCATTTACATAAATGGAGAAGAGGATAGGACCAAGTACTGATCCCTGTGGAACACCAAATGATACATTTTTTGGCACAGAGATAATGTTGTTAAGACGTATGGACTGTTTACGATTAGATAGATACTCGCTAAACCAGCTTGGATCAATATTTAAGTTAATACATTTACTTAAAAGAATTTCATGGTTTACACTGTCGAAGGCTTTTGATAACTCTAATAATACGAGAAGAGATATTTTTTTCATATCTATATTATTATATATACTATTCATAACTTTAAGCAGTGCAGTTTCCGTCGAAAGTTTCGGTCTGAAACCATGCTGATTAATACTTATTATTCTATTTGATTCTAAATATGACAAGTTGGCATGCAACAATTTTTTCTAATATTTTAGAGAAAATGGGTAGCAGGGAAATGGGACGATAGTTTGTCACATCTTCTCTGTCCCCCTTTTTATGCAGAGGTATTACATGTGCTATTTTCCAAGAGTCAGGAAACTTTTTAGTAACAATGGAAGTGTTCATAATAGTTAGAATATAGGATGCAATCATGGGTAGAGCATCTTTGATGAACTGAAATGGTATACCATCTGAACCATAAGAGCCAGAGTTTCTTAGGCTCTTTATGGTAAGAATTAGGGTAGCACAATCGATCGGAATTATCTTGAAGTACTCTCTTGTGTTTTCATTGGAAGAATTGTCATTTAAGCAATTACTCATATTCAATGAGTTGATGTTTTCTTGAGTTTTTCATATGTATTTTTGCCAACGTTAGCAAAATAGTTATTAAAGTTTTCTGCTTTGTCTTTCAACTCCGTAATATTTTCATAACTTTCTGAGGTACTCTTTTCATTTGGTATCATGCTTCTTATGACTTTCCATGTTGCTGCTGTATCATGTCTAGAGTCATTAAATTGTTTTTTGTAAAAGTCTTTTTTACTTACACTGATGAGAGATCTGACACGTTTCTTTTCTGTTTTATAACGTTCTCGGAGAGTCATATCATATCTATTCATTTTTAGCTTTTTTTGTATTTGATTTCTGATTTGCATTGCCTCTTTGATGTCATTAGTTAGCCAGGGGGCTGAGGGGCGGGTTATTTTTCTTGTTACAATGGGTGCACAACTATCTAAGCATTCCAGGAAGACTTTTGTTAGAATCTCAACCTGCAAATCGACGTTATCTGTGTATTTAATTCTATTAAGTGCATTTGTGTTGTTGATTAATGTTTCACAAAAGATATCAGGGGAGTAATTTTTTAGACACCGGAATGTCTTGAGGAGAGGCTTCCTTTTGGGCTTGTTTATGTTTAGCATAGCAATGTTCAGCTCGTGGTCTGCAATTGGGCAGGGAACTACGTCCCAATAGAGTATACTTTCCACTTTATTTGTTATTATCAGATCTATAAGAGTCCTAGAATTAGGGGTTATGCGGGTCGGTTTTGTCACTATTTGTGTTAACTTCACAGTGTTGATCACCCTTTTCATTTTGTTATCTGCTGAGAGCAAGTCATCATTAAAATCACCAACGTCCTTGGTGATTTTAATGATGACTTGCTCTCAGCAGATAACAAAATGAAAAGGGTGATCAACACTGTGAAGTTAACACAAATAGTGACAAAACCGACCCGCATAACCCCCAATTCTAGGACTCTTATAGATCTGATAATAACAAATAAAGTGGAAAGTATACTCTATTGGGACGTAGTTCCCTGCCCAATTGCAGACCACGAGCTGAACATTGCTATGCTAAACATAAACAAGCCCAAAAGGAAGCCTCTCCTCAAGACATTCCGGTGTCTAAAATATTACTCCCCTGATATCTTTTGTGAAACATTAATCAACAACACAAATGCACTTAATAGAATTAAATACACAGATAACGTCGATTTGCAGGTTGAGATTCTAACAAAAGTCTTCCTTGAATGCTTAGATAGTTGTGCACCCATTGTAACAAGAAATATAACCTGCCCCTCAGCCCCCTGGCTAACTAATGACATCAAAGAGGCAATGCAAATCAGAAATCAAATACAAAAAGAGCTAAAAATGAATAGATATGATATGACTCTCCGAGAACGTTATAAAACAGAAAAGAAAAGTGTCAGATCTCTCATCAGTGTAAGTAAAAAAGACTTTTACAAAAAACAATTTAATGACTCTAGACATGATACAGCAGCAACATGGAAAGTGATAAGAAGCATGATACCAAATGAAAAGAGTACCTCAGAAAGTTATGAAAATATTACGGAGTTGAAAGACAAAGCAGAAAACTTTAATAACTATTTTGCTATCGTTGGCAAAAATACATATGAAAAAACTCAAGAAAACATCAACTCAGTGAATATGAGTAATTGCTTAAATGACAATTCTTCCAATGAAAACACAAGAGAGTACTTCAAGATAATTCCGATCGATTGTGCTACCCTAATTCTTACCATAAAGAGCCTAAGAAACTCTGGCTCTTATGGTTCAGATGGTATACCATTTCAGTTCATCAAAGATGCTCTACCCATGATTGCATCCTATATTCTAACTATTATGAACACTTCCATTGTTACTAAAAAGTTTCCTGACTCTTGGAAAATAGCACATGTAATACCTCTGCATAAAAAGGGGGACAGAGAAGATGTGACAAACTATCGTCCCATTTCCCTGCTACCCATTTTCTCTAAAATATTAGAAAAAATTGTTGCATGCCAACTTATGTCATATTTAGAATCAAATAGAATAATAAGTATTAATCAGCATGGTTTCAGACCGAAACTTTCGACGGAAACTGCACTGCTTAAAGTTACGAATAGTATATATAATAATATAGATATGAAAAAAATATCTCTTTTTGTATTATTAGACTTATCAAAAGCCTTCGACAGTGTAAACCATGAAATTCTTTTAAGTAAATGTATTAACTTGAATATTGATTGCAGTCAGCCAATCAAACCGTCTTAAAAACTTTATATTTACTCCAAAAAAAGGCATTATGTAGTGTTCCCAGTAATCAGTCCTTGGTCCTATCATCTTCATTTATGTAAAATTGTAAATGATCCATCTAATTTCATACCTGACTGTTTAGTTGAACAATACGTAGATAACACTCAGCTACTCCTTAGTGGTGAATATATTCTTCCAGAGCTAACTCTAAAAAATAAAAACACTCTGTCAAATATTAAAACCTACTTTCAAGAAATCGGGACGTTATTTAATGAAAACCTACTTTCAAGAAATCAGGCTGTTAATTGATGAAAGTAAAACACAATGCATGCATACTGTTTCAAGGTACCACATAGCACAAATTCCAGAAATTGCAACAATTGATTTTTATGGCAATACCTTCACACCTAGCAATACTGTCAAAAATAAAGAATTTACTTTGATAACTACACGTTTGCCTCTCGTCTAAAGAAATTTGAGAAAAACATCTTCAATGGCTCTGATACTGATAAAATGGAATAGGTTAGTTGGGGTTGGAACATTGCTGGCATCGCGTGCACTCTTTTCCCTATTCAGGGTGTCATCGAGTGAGTGACATTCAACACTTGCGCGACAAGTGCAGCCAGCGACAAGCGGTCCTTCGTTGGATGTCGAGCCTCTACGATGGTGCATCATTTAATGTCCTCAGAATCTTCTATGTACAAACCATACGCAGCCTCATAGACTATGCTTGTCCCACACTCTGGCTACTAAAAGACCAACAGTGGGACAAGATAGAAGTAATTCAAAACAACGCCATGCGTACCATGCTAGAAGCCCCCATGTGGACCAAGAGAGAAAACATCCAGATGGAATCGGGACTCATGCCACTCAAACTCAGAGCTCAGCAAAGACTGACCCTCTTTGTGGCCAAAACCATAACTGCCCAACATAAATGCCTCGCTGGCACAAATCTCCATCTAGCCCTCAATCACCACCCCAACCACCATCCTAGAACCTGGGCAGCCAAGGTCTGCGCTAGCCTGGAAGCACTGCCAGTGAGGGAGAGCATCCTAGCAAAGACACAGGACACTCTGCTTCCTGAATACCGATGCCCACCCCCATGGAATGACCAACCACTCGACATAAAGATCGAGCTCCCTGACAAACCCAAAAGCTTGGTAAACCCGCTTGTCCTTAAAAACATATACAAGGACAAAATGCAGAGCTGGAGCAGGCCAAACTCTCAAGTCTACTACACTGACGGTTCAGTAAATCAAGAAACTGGAGCCAGCCGCCGCTGTCTTGAATATATTTCAAGCCAGTTTATTTCTACGTACATTATGTAAGTGTTATTTTGCATATAGTTTCGTTTATTGTAACGTAAGTGCATGTATGCATACTTTTAGACTTAGTGTGTGTACCTATTAATTTCTAACATGTATACACGTATATTTGTATGTATAATGTGTAGTTTATTATGGAGGCTGGCTGTTGAAGACCTTTCATCTCCTTGATAACGCTTATTGCATCGCCTGTTTAAAGAAAGTACCTTTGTAAGCAAGTCATAACTCAAGTTAGTCCTAATACCAAGGACCCCTACAAACGAGGGGAGTTTTGTGACACTTTCTTACAAAAGTTGTTTGTCCTTGTGAGATGCTATGAGACACTCATGTTTAGGATGTGTAAAATCAGTCGTAGCTGAGATTTATGAAATACATTTGCTACCGTGATTATTGACGGTGCATATACATTTAATAATGAGTAATTAGTTGTTATCGTGGGGTGTTATGAGACACTCAAGTAGAAAGCGTAATAGAGATACGTGGATCAGAAGATATTCGAGTTTGATTCGGAGTCCCGTGATTGCTGACGACATCAGGGTTATCCGGATAGATGAGTACAGATTTATCCTATTTCTAACAATATTCATAACTACGTGTGAGGGACAGAATGAGCTCATTTAATTGAACACTCATAGGGAGAATGTATGTTAGAAAATTTATTCTGTATAAGGAAATTTTAATTTAAGGTGAGGAGAGTTTATTCAAATATTCACATATCAGCAGTTCATAAACCCCCTTATAAAATATTTGCATGTATGTCTATGCATGTAATATTAATTAGATTTTATTGGTTGAGGATTTAATTTGAGATCGTGGTAGGCCTCTACTGAAACCGTGTCAGGGTTTCCGAATTTAGGGGGTTATAAGATCAAATGGTATTAACACACAGGAAATCCTCCACAGCTTTTGGTCCTTCGAACCGGATGAGAATTGGTGTGGTAATGGTGAAAATAGTGTACATTTTACATAAACTCCCGCCTTGTAAGAAGTTAGTGTAAAACTCTACAGTTAAAATCGTCCACATTTCAGCGAAAAAAAGGAGGAGCATTGCATGTATTTGCATGAATATTGCAAATATAACTTTGAAATTTAATTGGTTGTTGAAATAAATAAGAGAATCTTTTTCCCGCATGGATAAAGTGTTTCTCTTTCTGTGGAAACGAAATATACTTTCATAGTTGAGCGTCCATTAAGTAAATTGGAAATTAGTACCCAATTTCAGCTGGATGAACAGTGGTTTTTAGGGATTTGTGTGTTTATATATTTCCCATTTAATGATGTCTAGAATGTCGTATTGATTCTTTCATTTACGTAAATAAACAAAAGGTAGTGTGACAGAGTGTTTCGCTCAAAGTCACCAGAGGCTGTTAGATGCCTTATTAATTAATTTAGTAACTTAAGTGTCATTTTTCTAAAAAAAAAATAATTCCCACGTCTTGACTTTTGCCGATTATGATTATTTGCAATTTATATTATAGCTTATAGCTAATTTTAAATATACCTTATTTACTCTTCTTGTATGTGTAGAAGTATAGTCCCGATATAAAGGCTGCTCCTACTTTTTCACCTCTTCACTGAACTCGCCAGATACGTTTTGTTTACAATTTTCTTATTATAAAAATTGTTCTTGCTGATAATTTTGTTATAAATTTGACCTTGCTGTTATGTCATTAGCCTGTGTAGATATATATCAGTAGCTTCTTTATTATTTGAGTACTTAAAGTCCGTCTCCTACAAGCAAAGAACGTTCTAGAGATTGTTTACCAGTAACCTAACTTTCCATTATTATTCTCGTTTTATTTAATTAGCTTCCACTTGTTGCACCTAAAATACTGTCTCTCCCTTGCATCTCTGCTATAATTGCATGCCAGGGACCACCACTAAAGTAGTCCTTAAATGATATCAGAGCCAGTTACTGCTTTAGATATGTATCCTGCAGATGACGTCACAAGGAGGGACAATGAAGCCTCCTCTTTTGGCGCCCAAACACCGCAGAGGCAACATCTCGCCTGAGGAGTCTAAGTTTATTTCAAACCTTATTTACGTGGCATCTTCACAGGAATTCATCTGGCACAACAAGGTGAGGGATAGTGTATGGTAAAGCTCGTGGGTCAAGCAAATTGGTTTTTCGAGAATTAGTTACATTCGTTACTGGCTAAATCTTACGAATTTTTTCTCAGATTCCATTCACATACAAACAAAATTTTGTAGATTACCTAACTGGAATCTCACTTGCCAAAGTTAATTCCTAAACCTGGAAATTACAGCTGATATATATTGCTAAGAAGTTTCTTTTCATTGAATGTGATAAACGAAAATCTCATCCTCTGAAGACTGGTTATGAGCCCGTAAAAATCTATCCCTTTTCCTAATAAATTTTAATTTCATTTCCCCTCTTTCTATCATCGTAAATAAAGTGTTTTACATCAAAAACTCGTGAATAAAGCTATTTGCTATATAAATTGCAAATAATTAATCATTTAGTTAAAGTGTTTTATGCTATAAACTGCAAATAATTAAAAGGTAATTTTACCCTGTTGGCTTTGCAAATATTTCCTGTTAACCACAATTTAATGAATGCATACTGTATTTATCTTGCTAATTCTTCATATGTTGGGGATAAAGTGTTTTGAGTTATAAGTTGCAAATACTTCAAAAGGTGGTTTTGCACCCTCTTTTTCATTGCAAACAGTTCTTGATAACCAAAAGTGAATGAATACTGCAATTAATATTGATTTGCAATATTAATTGCAAATCAGTAATAAGCACTGCAACTTTTGTGGTTGCCCACAATTTAAGGAATACATACAGTACTGTATTTGTCTTGCTTATTCTTCATTTATTGTGCATAAATTGTTTTCCTGTAATACCAGTAAAGAATTAATGGTTTTGTATGCTATTATGGTAGCATAAATATTTCTGGTTAGGTGACTAGAATAATATTGGAAGCTCATTATATGTGTGCTCAGGCTTTCAGTTTCCCATTATTAACAGTGTGTCATTTCTGTTTCTACAATTGCAGTGTCCTCTATTCTACTCTGCCTGTGTGACAGAGGTAATCGTCGAGTTGAGGCCAAAGTCTTGGCATACGTCCGTGGTGCCGAGAAACGAAATCGTGCTCACCACATCCGGGATTCGAGGCAGCATTTCATAAAATTTAATTTGAAAAATTTAATTTAATTCTTATAATGTCATTGCATTTCCAAAATTAAAAGAAAGTTGGACTCTGAGTTTCATGTAACCGAGTCCTGGTGTAAAGTGTGGGGTGTTCAAGTGCAAATATCTGTCCTGTCTGTTTGTGAGCTCTTAACCGAGCTCAGTACTTTGAGTCCCCTTAGTAAAACAGAATCTTAACAAACACTCTACCATCCCAACCCAACAGGTAGTAACCCACCTACTGCTAGGTGCACAGTGGTGTTTATTGGAGGAACAGTGTGGTTTACATTACACTTTCCATTTACTGTTGCTGACTTAACAGTGTCGTTTAATGGATGAAAAGTATGTTTTACACTTTGAGAATTGGCATCATAAATGACGGAATTAAATAACTATGTTATTATCTTGAAATTTTGGAAGATTGCCCTTTGATAACTATGTTATTATCTTGAAATTTTGGAAGATTGTCATTTGATACTCTTTAGAGTGAATGTTTATTGCATTGTGGATGCATAAAGAAAATCGTGGATTCTTTGATCATAAAATTGCATCAACTATTTGTTTGTTGTTTTATGTTCTATTTGCTTTCTCAATATGTCGGTTAAACCTGAGGCATTTAAACGCCTTCGGGAATTGGTTCAACGTGATTATGTTCAGTGTCAAACAGAACTTGCCAAAGATGATGAGACACTTGTTGTTAATTATTTAGAAAGATGTCATCATACGCTAACAGAAAGATTCGGAAGATATGATAGGAAATATGAAGAATATGTCGAGAATAAGCCCCTTAAAAGGGATTCTGAAGAGGAGGATACAGAACATGACAATCTAGCTGAAACAGTAAATGATATTAGCTTAGCTGTCCTAGAACGGATTCGTAAGTTAGGAACTATGAAGAGTACTCGAGCTCCTAGTTCCGAGAGTTCAAGCCTCCCCAGTGGACAACCCACACCTAAATTTCCTGAAGTAAAATTACCACAGTTCTCTGGAAACTATGATGAATGGAACGAGTTTTGGTTTGATAGTTTAGTACATAGTACTTCTATGGCAACTATGACAAAGTTTACTGTCTTGAGAAATGCCCTTAAATGAGATGCAAAAGACACCATAAAGGGATATCCTGTTGCTAGTGAGAGTTATGACGAATGCATTGAACAGCTACAAGCTGTTTATGCCAGCAAGGACAGGATTGTACGAAATTTAATGAGGAAATTGGTAAAAATACCAACTCCCTCTTCCTATTATTCATCACTTTTTAAGTTCAAGCAGGAAGTAGAAGCCATTACTCGAAGTTTGAAAAATTATAAAGACATGGAGAACACTGATTGGGTGTTTTCAGAAATCGTGACGATGAAAATGCCAGATGATGTTGAGATCTGGATTAGCATGAAAATAGACACAAAATATCCTACATATGAAACCCTCTTGAAGGATCTGAGAAAATATGTATATCATATAGAGGGCAACAATACTAAAGGTAACACAAAGGGAGAGACCAAAACCTCCTAGAGAGATGAGACCCAGTTCTATAAAAAAGAATGTGGGTAGTTATGGTGCTACTGCAAAGGTAGTAAATCGTAAATCAGAATGTGCATTTTGTGGTTGGCAAAGTCATAAGTCTGAGCACTGTAATAAAGTGGTTAGCATAAATGAACGCAAAGAGAAACTGAGAGACAGCAAAAAATGTCTGAAATGTACTCAGTCAGGACATTATGCAAATAAATGTTACACTCAGTTAAATTGGAAGAAATGTAAGAAAAATGGCCACCATACTGCTCTTTGTTACAAAAAAGGAGCACAGTTTCAAAGGGAGTTTAAAGAATCTAAGTTTTCAGGGAGACAATCAGATATTGGTTCGAAAATGAAAGCTGAATCAAACAAAGGCCAAGAACATTCTAATTCAGAAAGGGACAACACTCATGTGGGTATGATGACTGTGAATGCAGTATAAAAACAAATTGTGAAACCAAATTTACCCTCATGCGCTCTGCCTACTGCCAGTGGAAAGGTATGCAGTTCAAATGGAAGCTTTTGGGTAAACACGAGGTTGTTTTTTGACACAGGTTCACAATGTTCCTTCATAACAAAGGAACTAGTTGAAACTCTTAAACTGAACCCAGTAGAAGAAATTACTCTTGGCATTGATACTTTCCATTCAGAAACAAAGAGAGGAACATTTCCTACAGTAAATGTGATTATCAAGATAGGACAAAAGAAGGCCTGAGTTAAATTGCTTGCAGTTGATGACTTACCCATTAGCATTCACACCCCTGGGATAACAAGGGCTTCAAATCTGCTGAAGGTTCATGGACATAAGCTGGCTGATGAAGATATTGATATTGATGTACTTGACAACATTGGCATTGTTTTTGGTGCCTTACATTTTAGCCAGTTCGTTAGTGGTATTAACAAGTGGGATGTCTATACTTTGGTGAAAACACCGGGTGGTGTCATGTTGTATGGCCATATTCCGTGTGATGTTCAACATGAACCCAGTAATGTGCAAAGCCATATTGTTATGCGAGTAGGAACAGTTTTTTCCTGCAGCTACTCAAGAGTTAATTGAAGTGGCCATAGAGCCAGTTAATAAGTTGATGATTGAAGAGGCGATAGAGCCTGATAATAAGTTGTTGATTGCAGAGGCCATAAT
>JAXCGZ010020322.1:0-15771 GCA_037179515.1 Halocaridina rubra
TCTCTCTCTCTCTCTCTCTCTCTCTCTCTCTCTCTCTCTCTCTCTCTCTCTCTCTCTCTCTCTCTCTATATATATATACTGTATATATATATATATATATATGGGCTCTGCCCATAACCTTGCACCTCCCAATGGATCTGCTTCTTTCACTCTTTGCTATTCTAACATTCGTGGGCTGAACTCTAATCTTTCGTCTGTGGAACAGCACTTGGGTACTTTCCTCCCAAACTCCTCCTCCTATCTGAAACCTAGCTGTCTATTCATGCTTCCACTGACCCATTTCAAATCTCTCACTATAATCTGTTTACTTGTTTTCGTTCCAAAGGTGGAGTCTGTGCCTACTGCAACATTAATACTCCTATTGCGATGCTCATGGACCTTGAATCGCCTGACTTTGATGTTCTCTGGCTAAAAGTCTATCTCTCCAATACCACTATCTTCCTTTGCTTCTGTTTTCCAAACTCCACCGAGTTTGTGTCTTTCTTTGAATATTTGTCCTTGTGCCATGAGTCCCTGCTATCTTCTCACCCACATGCCGAAGTTCTCTACATTGGAGACTTCAATGTACACCACACTGAGTGGCTTCATTCTTATCACACTGATGTGGGAGGAAGTGAGGCCCTTGCTTTCTCTATTACTCACGATCTGGAGCAAATTATCAAACATCCTACTCGTGTTCCTGATCGTCGCAAACATGCAGCAAACACTCTTGACCTATTTCTTACTTCTAATCCTTCAAACTACTCTTATTCTGTGCTTTCCCCTCTTGGTAAATCTGACCACTCTATGATCTCAGTGTCTTCCATTTTCGCTCCCCCTCCACCAATCCCTCCCACTCTGCACTGCTTTTGGCACTTTGAGCGTACCCAACATGAAAATTCGCGTAGCTTCCTTTTTGACTTCCCATGGGAAGACTACTGCTTTCGGTACCGCAACCCTGATCAGGTAGCTCTAAAAGTTGCCGAGATCTGATATCCAGTTTTCTTACTGACCGTTTTATACTTGTAGTTCTTGATGGCGCGACATCTTTTCCTTTCTCTGTTACCAGTGGTGTTCCACCGGGCTCAGTTCTTTCACCTACTCTGTTCCTTCTCTTCATCAATGATCTTCTACAATCCCCATCTTCCTCTCTTCTTCATGCCTTTGCTGATGATTCTACCCTTCACTTTTCATCTGCCTTTTCTTCACACCCTTCATCTGCTACTCGTAATCAGTCTCATATCACTCTTTCTTCTACTCATAACTCTGATTTGCAGAGAGTATTCGAGTGGGGCACTCCAAATTTAGTTAATTTCATTGCCTCCAAGACACAGTTTCTGGCTATCTCTTTATCTTCTTCTCCTCCTGATAACCCTATTGTCTTGGAAACTAACAAAATTTACCCTCTTAATTCTATCAACATATTAGGAATCCATATAGCCTCTAACTTGTCTTGGAGAATCGCATAATCCAAATTTCTAAATCTTCATCCAAAAAATTGGGGGTTTTGATCGTTTTCGTCATTACTTTTCCTCTTTACAGTTACTTAAAATTTATAAAGGTGTTACCCGTCCCAGCTTAGACTACTGCTCACACATCTGGGGTGCTTCTTCTTTTACTTATCTCCTTGACATGGTTGAATCTAAGGCAGTCAAACTCATTAATGATCCTTCTCTTACGTCTAGTTTGGATTCTCTTTCTCTTCGTCGTAAGGTATCTCCCCTTTCTCTTTTATATCGCTACTACTTCCATCGCTGCTCTGATGTGTTGGCGAGTTGCATCCCTCCCCCTCTGAAGAGGCCACATAACACTCACCAAGCAGCCTCATCTCACAGGTACTGTGTGGAGATTTGTGGCTCGTGGATTGGTCGGTGCAGTGACTGATTCTTCCCATCTACCTCCAAACTATGGAACTCTCTTCCTACTTCTGTCTTTCCTAATTCTTATGACCTTTCATCCTTAAAAAAGCAGATCTGTCGTCATCTCAGGGCCTAGTCCTCCATATCTCTGGGTCCCCTGTACTTTGATTGTTTTTTCTGTCTGTCGTTTTCCTTTATGTGACATTACCTCATCTCAGCCTTGTCCTTTACCTTGTTCTTTTCCTTCTTCTTGGTATTTTCTCGCGCCCGGGCCTTTATTGATGAGGGCAGTTTCTGCCGGTCCCGGTGTCACACTCTGGGTCCTCTGTACTTTTGATTGTTTTTTTCTGTCTGTCGTTTTCCTTTGTGTGACATTACCTCATCTCTGCCTTGTCCTTAACCTTGTTCTTTTCCTTCTTCTTGGTGTTTTCTTGTGCCCGGGCCTCTATTGATGAGGGCAGTTTCTGCCGGTCCCGGTGTCACACTCATGAAAAAAAAAAAAAAAAAAAAAAAAAATATAATATATATATATATATATATATATATATATATATATATATATATATATATATATATATATATATATATATATATATATATATATATATATATATATATATATATATATATATATATATATACAGTAATCCCTTGTCTATCGCGAGGGTTCGGTTCTGGGACCTGTCGCGGTAGGTGAATTTTCGCGAAGTAGGAACACCTTAAAAAAAATACTTTTTTTTTCATTTTTTTTTTTTTTTTTACACTTCTTCCACGAGTACAAAGAGGATTACGATAAGAAAAGATCATAATCATCATTATATATATATATATATATAATATATATATATATATATATATATATATATATATATATATATATATATATATATATATATATATATATATATATATATATATATATATATATATATATATATATATATATATATATATATATATATATATATATATATATATATATATATATATATATATATATATATATATATATATATATATATATATATATATATATATATATATATATATATATATATATATATTGGCATATATTATCCTACTAGGAATCTACGGTATTACCAAGCCAATTTTCACTAATTTCCCTTCTGAACCTAAGTTTATCAAACTTAAATCCATTACCCATTACGAGTTCTGGTTTGATCATGAATTTTTAAAACTATTAATTATCACCCTTGTAATGACCTGTCAGATGTGAAGGGATTATAAAAGATGTGTAATGAATATCCAGCTCTCTGCTGGGTTTTATATACATACCTCTGCATTACTTTTATGTCTATTCCAAAAATTCTCCTTAGATATTATTATTATTATTATTATTATTGTTATTAGTATTAGTATTATTATTATTAATATTATTATTATTATTATTGTTTTTAACTATAATTTTCCTTTGATGATGATTGTGATTATTATTATTATTATTATTATTATTATTATTATTATTATTATTAATTTCATTATTATTACGAATTTGTAATTAATCCATTATTTTTGCAATAAATAATGTAGTTTTGGTTGAATGAACAAGAGTTAATTAAAGATGGCTCTTTCTCTCTCCAACATTCTATTCTACCCAACCCCCCACACTCTCTTTGTCCCAGCTAACAAGCGATGGGCACTGTACGCAGTTATACAAACAATGATGAGCCCTTGATAATAATAATAATAATAATAATAATAATAATAATAATAATAATGACGATGATGATAATAATCTCCACAATCATCATCAAAGGAAAATTATTGTTGCCAGTAATAATAATAATAATTATAATCATAATAATAATAATAATAATAATAACAATAATAATAAGATCTAAGGAGACTTATTGGAATAGACATCATGAAAGTAATGCAGAGGTATATTAAAACCCAGCAGAGAGCTGGATATTCATTACACACCTTTTATAATCCCTTCACATCTGACAGGTCATTACAGTCTCCATCTCTGTTTCTCTTTACAGCCTGATAAAGGCTGTTTTATTTTATCATTTTTTGGCCCATCCTGGTGTCATAATCATCTTGGGGGGGGGGAAAAATTGCCCAAAAAAAATCGCGATACGGTGAATTCGCGATAGGTGAATCGTGCTAGAGCGTGGGATTAGTGTATATACACCTTGTTCCTTTTATGCATGGCGAAAGAACTCCAACAACTGTTGCAGGATCATGACGATAATATGGTTCGTTTGGTGCACTTCTGCAATATTACCAACGATGCCATGACTCCTTACAAGACCATCTTCGCACAAAAGAAGAAATAGCGACAGCAACTCCCAATTACCATGTTCTTCTTTCGCAAAAAGCAGCCGTAAAGCTGTCATTGGCTGTGGAGTATGTACATGTCATCATCACGTCATTCATGGTAAGTTTACTGATCACGTTCATATATATTTGCGATTGCATGCTTTTATTTATAAAGTAAAGGGCGGTTTGTTAACAGTGCAGGGAGGGTTTATACAGTATAGGTAAAAATAAATGTAAAATACCTATGTATATATGGTGCTCCTACTTCGCGGTGTTTCACCTATCGCAGCGGATCCCCCGCGATAAACGAGGGAGCACTATATATATATATATATATATATATATATATATATATATATATATATATATATATATATATATATATATATATATATATATATATATATATATATATATATATATATATATATATATATATATATATATATATATATATATATATATATAAAACACCTAGTTTGCTTTTTACTCGTGTTTATAATCTGTGAAACTGGAATAACGCCCCCAAAAAATTATAGTAAAAAAATACGAAATACATGAATAATGCCGATGCAAAAATATTTTAATTTTTTCTTTTAAATTTTAATAAATAATCGACCGCCTTGGAGGCACTTTTCCGCCATGCTGCCATGTGCTCCAGTGTCTCTTTACCCAGCATACTGCATGAGTATATTGCCTGTTCTAACTGTGTTTGCGTTAACGTTTGTATATCGTCAGGAAAAAAGCCTGCGAGAGCGCATCAGCTGATACGGAGGCGGCAAAACGTTTGCACATAGAGGTTCGTTCTCCTGCATCCTCCTCCTCTTCTACTGCTTAATGCAATCGGTTATTATGAGGAGAATGGAAAAAAGCATTAAGAACAAACAAACTTGCGATATAATATCGTCAGGGAAATAGCGTGCGAGGGTACATCAGCTGATATGGAGGCGGCAAAACATTTGCCGATAGAGGTTCGTTCTTCCGCATCCTCCTCTTCTACCGCTTAATGTGATCGTATATTATGGAGAGAATGGAAAAATTGCTAAGTACAGTACACGGATGAGCATTAAGAACAAACAGCAAACAAACTTTCGATATAATATCGTCAGGGAAATAGCGTGCAAGAGTGCATCAGCTGATACGTAGGCGGCAAAACGTTTGCAGATAGAGATTCGTTCTCCTGCATCCTCCTCCTCTTCTATCGCTTAATGCGATAGGATTTTATGGAGAGAATGGAAAAAAATCATTAAGAATAAACAGCAAACAAACTTGCGATATAATATCGTCAGGGAAATAGCATGCGAGAGTGCATCAGCTGATACGGAGGCGGAAAAACGTTTGCAGATAGAGATTCATTACCCCTCATCCTCCTCCTCTACTACCACTTAATGCGATTGGATATTACGGAGTGAATGGAAAAAAAGCATTAAGGACACACAGCAAACAAACTTGCCATATAATATCGTCAGGGAAAAAGCGTGTGAGAACAAAAACGTTTGAAGATAAAGGTTCATTCTCCCGCATCCTCGTGCTCACCGCCACCAATGCATGTCCCAGTGTATGCCTGTTGCCCACCGCAAAATAGAGTGCATTAATTTGTTTACTGTACAGTAAATCTGTATATCTTTTATACTCTACACTATTTGCATGTTAATATAAATAACTACAGGTCTTTTTGCTTTGTTATGTACTTATAAAATATGTTTTACTTATCTTATATCTTTGGTATACTGTGTCTATTTATGGTTGTGAAACGTATCTATGCCCATTATCATTGTTTCTTATGGAAAATGACTCGTGACAGTATGCAATTTTCACATTACCCGTCTCTTCTGAGAACCTATCTTTGCGTTATTCTAAGAACTAGGTGTATATATACAGTAATCCCTCGCTATTTAGCGGTTCACCTATCGCGGATTCAGTGCATTGCGGAATATTTGCCACCCCCCCCTTTTTTTTATATAAAGATTATTGTGACATCAGGATGAGCCAAAAATGATAAAATAAAACAGCCTTTATCAGGCTGTAAAAAGAAACAGAGATGGAGAGTGTAATGACCTGCCAGATGTGAAGAGATTTTAAAAAGATGTGTAATGAATATCCAGCTCTCTGCTGGGTTTTTATATACCTCTGCATTACTTTCATAGTGTCTATTCCAATAATTCTCCTTAGATCTTATTATTATTATTATTATTATTATTATTATTATTATTATTGGCAACAATAATTATCCTTTGATGATGATTGTGTAGATTATTATCATCATTATTATTATTATTATTATTATTATTATTATTATTATTATTATTATTATTATTATTATTATTAAGGGCTCATCATTGTTTATGCATCTGTTGGTTTATTTACTTTAATAACTGTGTACAGTGCCCCTCCCTAGTTGGCTGGGACAAAGAGAGAGTGTGGGGGGTTGGGTAGAATAGAATGTTGGAAAGAGAGAGAGAGAGAGAGAGAGAGAGAGAGATCTTTAATTAACTCTTGTTCATTCAACCAAAACTACATTATTTATTGTAAAAATAATGGTTTAATTACAAATTTGTAATAATAATAATAATAATAATAATAATAATAATAATAATAATAATAATAATAATAATAATAATAATAATAATAATAATAATCTCCACAATCATCATCAAAGGAAAATTATTGTTGCCAAAAATAATAATAATAATAATAAGATCTAAAGAGAATTTTTGGAATAAACATCATGAAAGTAATGCAGAGGTATATTAAAAACCAGCAGAGAGCTGGATATTCATTACACATCTTTTATAATCCCTTCACATCTGACAAGTCATTACACTCTCCATCTCTGTTTCTCTTTACAGCCTGATAAAGGCTGTTTTATTTTATCATTTTTGAGTCGTCCTGGTGTCAATTATCTTAATTTTTTATTTTTATTTATTTATTTATTTATTTATTTATTTTTTTAGGTGTTCCTACTTCGCGGAAATTCACCTATCGCGGCCGGTCCCGGAACCGAACCCCCGCGATAAATGAGGGATTACTGTGTATATATATATATATATATATATATATATATATATATATATATATATATATATATATATATATATATATATATATATATATATATATATATATATATATATATATATATATATATATACACACTGGTGACCCCAACCCGCGAACTTAATCCGTTCCAAAAAAGTGATCTTGGGTTGGAATGTTCGTGGTTTGGATTCGATTTTCCCATTGAAAAGCCTGTAAATCCAATTAATCCATTCCAGGTCACCACAAAAATTCATTTTAAAAGTTTTTTAGTCATGAAACACAAGAAATTTAATAAGTTATAAGCAATATACTTTGTAAAAGGAAAATTACATTAATGATTAAGGAAAATAAAATTAATTATAGAAATACAGTACTGTATTTACCTTTGTGGATGATTGTTTCTGGCATACATGGATGGTGGTGTAGGAGGAGGAGGAGGGGGAGTAATTTTTTTGGAAGGAGATACCCTTCCATAAAAACGTTAGGGAACTCTTCTGATACAGGCTGTATTGCTGGTGTTTTCTCTCTTTTGGAAACTGCTTCCCTGGCTACTGGGACAAGGAAACAATCCACAGAAATTTGTCTTTTTCTTCTTGGAGAATATTTCTAAAAATATTCATCGCATTGTCATTTACCATATTTACTACTCTATTGCCCACAATTTTATCTGGGTGATGATTCTCAATAAAAGCCTGCATATCATTCCACTTATTAAAAATTTCTTTAAATTCTTCACTTGACACCTTTACCCTCTTATATCCTTCCTCCGGTGACTGCTCCTCTTGGAGAATCTTCACTTGTTCACATTGCAACTCAATTAATTCATCCGTGTTAGTTCTTCTTTGTGGTCCTGCACTAGCTCCTCCACATTCTCCTCATTGACCTCCAAGCCCAAACTTTTGCCCTTGGCCAAAATTTCATTCACAGTTTGAATAGCTAATTTCTGCTTGAAGCCTTCAAAGCCTCTATCAGTTACACAACCTGGCCAAAGTTTTCTCCAGGCAGAGTTCAGTGTTCAATATGAGACATTCTTCCATGCTTTTTCAATGAGGCCAATGCAGTGGAGGATATTAAAGTGGTCTTTCCAGAAATCACGAAGAGTCAAATCCGTGTCATTGGTGAGCTGGAAACACCTAGCAAAAAGACCCTTCGTATACAACTTTTTGAAATTAGAAATTACCTGCTGATCCATGGGCTGGAGGACAGGAGTGGTGTTGGGAGACAGAAATTTTTCTTTAATGTAGTCCATTATGAGGAGACACTAAAGGTGCAAATAATTTTCCTCAAGATATTTTTTCACTGCTAGCGCAAACACTTTAATCAACCACTCTAGCAGTAAAATGCACATGACCCAAGCCTTTGGATTTGACCTCCGCATTGCTGGGAAGCTAGCCTTCAATAAGTTATTGCGTTTAAAAACACGCGGATTTTCTGAGTGGTAAACTAAAATAGGCTTGATCTTACCGTCCCCACTAGCATTAGTGCACAATAAAAGGGTAAACCTGTCTTTCATTTGTTTGTGGCCAGGCAGTAATTTCTCCTCCTGGGTTATATAGGTTCTTTTGGGCATTTTCTTCCAAAAGAGTCCCGTTTCATCACAATTAAAAACTTGTTGCCGGATATAACCTTCACTCTCGATATGTTTAGCGAATTTCTTTACGTAAGAATCCACTTCTTTTTGGTCGGAACTAGCCACCTCTCCATGTCTAATGACGCTATGAATCCCAGCTCGGCGATGAAAGTGTTTAAACTAGCTTCTACTGGCTTTAAATTCCTCCAGTTTAGCACCATTCGAACTTGAAGAGTTCACTACTAAATCACGGTGGCTTTGCAAAGCCTTAGCGCATATTATGGCCTCGCTAGTACTATCTCCAACCAGCTGATTTTCATTTATCCACGACAATAATAATTTTTCTACCTCTTCTATTACCTGTGACCTTTCCTTCGTTAATATATTTTCTCCCTTAGCCACTTCAGCCACTTTTAAGATCTCTTTATTCTTTTAAATAGAACAGATGGTCGATTTTACCATGTTATACTGCGTGGCGAGATTGAACACACACACCCCATTTTCATGTTTTGCAGTTACACCCAGTTCTTGCAATAACACGAAGATAGATTCTCAGAAGTGACGTGTAATGTAAAAATCGCATAGTGTAACGAGTCATTTTCCATAAGAAACAATTATAATGGGCATAGATACGTTTCACTTGAACGACTGAATCAGATGAGCTCACCACAACATCTGGTACTACTCTCCAACACTTGCTTCCATCCCTAGTGACGAACTTATCGTACAGAAACGCTGCTTATCTAAGTCAAATTGATGTAAAATGCAACACAACAAAAGGATATCAAAACCTTGTCATTAATGACATTATGTTACTATGCATACTTACATAAAAGGGCATTTTTTTACTGTTTATAGTTTAGATAGAGCCCTTTCCTTTTACACCTGGCACCAACACTTGCTTCCATCCCTAGTGACGAAGTTATTGTAAAGAAACGCTTATTATCTCAGTCAAATTGATGTAAAATGCAACACAACAAAAGGATATGAAAACAGCTTCTTTTATGATATTATTTTACTAGGGCAATTTTGTGCAGTTTTTAGTTTAGATAGAGCCCTTTCCTTTTACACCTGGCACCAACACTTGCTTCCATCCCTAATGACGAAGTTATCGTACAGAAACGCTGATCATCTAAGTCAAATTGATGTAAAATGCAACACAACAAAAGGCTATCAAAACATTGTCATCTATGACATTATTTTACTATGAATACTTACATAAAAGGGCAATTTTTTGCTGTTTATAGTTTAGATAGAGCCCTTTCCTTTTACACCTGGCACCAAGACTTGCCTCCATCCCTAGTGACAAAGTTATCGTACACAAACGCTGATTATCTTAGTCAAATTGATGTAAAGTGCAACACAACGAGAGTATATGAAAACATCGTCATTTATGACATTATTTTGCTATGAATACTTACATAAAAGGGCAATATTTTGCTGTTTATAGTTTAGATAGAGCCTTTTCCTTTTACACCTGGCACCAGCATATGTTAAAGTTGCCAGAAAATAGTCCTTTTCACCCCCTCCCTCCTCCCAACCTTGGGTGTCCCCTTAATTCCCATGTAAACGTATGCACATGCCAGCAAGGTGGGAAAGTGACTCCGAGGCAGTTGCATATTTACTAATATGAAAATTTTGTTTTCGAATTTTTTGTGCTGGCGTTATTCGTGTATTTTGCATTTTTTTGCTATTATTTTTTATGGGCGTTATTCCAATTTCGTGTATTTTAAAAATGCATAAAAATCGAGCTGAGTATATTTCTTTCTTTGTTTCCACTGTTATGCGTCTGGGGTGTTTGACGCCAATAACACTAACACTTTTAACTTTCTTAAGAGCCATAATAAGGGCTATATTAAAGGTAAAAGAATGGAAAATAAGCAAGAACTATGAAACGATCATGAATGAACCACGCAGCGCGGGCACCAATGCACTGAGAGCGACCGAGAGCTGTCGAGTGGGACACATGGTGGCTTAGCCAACACATGTGAGTTCGTGGGTTCGAATTTATGTGTGGGTTGGGGTCAAATTTTGTTCAAAATTTTGTTCGTGGGTACAGGCATTTGTGGGTTGGGGTCACCATTGTGTGATCCCTCGCTGGATCGCGTTTCTTGGTTCGCGTTTTCATTGTACCACGGTTTTTTTTTTTGGCAAGTTATTTTAATTTTTTGGGTATATGCAAAAATATTAAAATATTGAAAAAATAAAAATTTTCAGTATTTTTATTTTTTTATTGAAAAAAACAAATTTCATTATTTAATCGATAAAAAAAAATTATTTCCCAGCCTACGAATAATAAAACAGTAAAAAATAGTAAAAAACATAAATTTAGATTTATAACTCACAGTACAGGGTATAGCATCATGTCAAATAGTGTCCAATAGCGTACAATGTATTGGGGTCGCACCTAAGTGAGCTAGCTTATACTGTATATTAAAATTTCCAGTAGTTTCATGATTTTATTGATAAAAAAACGTATTTCTTAGCCTAAGAATTATAAAACAGCAAATAATAGTAAAAAACATAAATACTAACAGTATTGCCACACGTAAAATACGATACCGGTATCAGCGTTTCGGAAAACGCAAAGGCTCTCACCTACGTGACCTAGTGAATATTAAAATTTTCATTATTTTATTGATAAAACAAGTATTTCCTAGCCTAAGAATAATAAAACAGTAAAAAATAGTAAAAAACATAAATACGGTACTAACAGTATTGCACCATGTAAAATACGATACCGGTATCACGTTTCGGAAAACGCAAAGGCTCTCACCTACGTGACCTAGTGAATATTAAAATTTTTATTATTTTATTGATAAAACAAGCATTTCCTAGCCTAAGAATAATAAAACAGTAAAAAATAATAAAAAACATAAATACTAACAGTATTGCACTATGTAAAATACGATACCGCTATCAGCGTTTCGGAAAACGAAAAGGCTCTCACCTACGTGAGATAGTTCATGGAATGCTATTGGCTGAAAGGTCGGGAGACGACGAATCACAGAATTGTTTTTCTGTATGTTCTGTATCATGGGGTCTGATTGGCTTTTTCATTGCAGTTAGTTTTTCCCACCATTTTCCAATGATGTCCCGCCTCACTCGTTCAGTCTAACTCACGTCTCGGTGGCTGGAGTACAACTTCAAGAGACAGAAAATGAGAGAGATCTAGGAGTAAACATACTGGCAGATTTGTCTCCAGAAATACATATAAATGGCATAGTAAGGGCAGCATATGCATTCTTATCAAATGTAAGGGTAGCCTTCAGGCACATGGACAAGGATATGTTCAGAAATATTTATGTAACCTATGTGAGGCCAAAACTCGAATATGCAGCCCCCTTTTGGAATCCGCACTTGAAAAAGCACATAGCTATGCTTGAAAATGTTCAAAGACATGCCACGAAACTGGTGCCAGAAATACGCAATCTCAGTTATGATGAGAGGCTGAGGGAATTAGACTTACCATCACTCGAAGCTAGAAGAGTGAGGGGGGGATATGGTGACAGTCTTTAAATTCCTTCATGGTTATGATAGAGTGGATAGGGATGGATATTTTGATATGGCTGGCTCTAGAACTAGAGGTCATAGTTTGAAGCTTTGTAAGAAAAGTTCTTTGCAGGATGTAAGAAAATACTTTTTCAGTGTAAGAGTAGTTGATAATTGGAATTCGCTAAGCGAGGAGGTAGTTAATACTATCTCAATCCATAGTTTTAAGAACAGGTATGATAAGTATCACTAAGTATAAAATGGAACCGATGAGGAGACGGGAAGATACGAGCTTTGGGCTCTTTCCCGTAAACACAATTAGGTAATCACGTGTGCGCCGTTCACGTTGTGCTCATTAATACGTTTTCCTTGTGATTGTGTTTTCACACGTAATTTAACCTTTGCAATGCCTCCCAAACGTCCTTCACCTTCTAAGGCTTCTGGTAGTCAGCCTAAGCGGCAAAGGAGGATGTTAACCATTGTAGATAAGGTGAAACTCTTAGATATGTTGAAAGAAGGAAAAAAGTTCACAGATGTCGGCCGCTATTTTGGCCTCAATGAATCTACTGTTCGCTACATCAAAAAGGACGAGGCAAAGATCAGGAAAACAGTGAGCATTTCTTTTGATAAATCAGCGAAGAGGGTCGTAACATCCCGCAATAAGGCAGTAGTGCGGATGGAAGCTGCCTTGGCCCTGTGAATTGCTGATTGCAGAAAGAAAAACATCAGCTTACACACCAATATCATACAAACAAAGGCGAAGAAGCTGTACGATACATTTGCTACAAACGAACCCGTCGATGACAGTGGCGACCGTGGAGAGGAGGAGGGGAGAGAAGAAGATATCGACGACCCACAACCAGGACCCTCCAGCGATTCTCCACCGAGGATACAACTGTTCGTTGCTAGCAAGGGATGGTTCTTCAAATTTCAAAAACGCTATGGCCTAAAAAGCGTTTCAGTGCATGGTGAAGCTGCCTCTGCAGATACAGCTGCCGCAAAAAATTACGTCAAGAACGACTTCAAGAAAATTATCGCTGAAGGGGAATATGTTCCTGAGCAAGTCTTCAACATGGATGAGACTGGCTTATTTTGGAAGAGAATGCCATCTCGCACTTTTCTGTTCAAGGAAGAAGCTAAAGCCCCGGGATTTAAAGCGCACAAAGATCGCGTTACCCTCATCATGTGCGAGAATGCTGCGGGCTTCATGTTAAAGCCCGGGCTTATCTACAAGTCAAAGAACCCTAGGGCTTTGAAGAACAAGAATAAGAATCTGCTGCCAGTGTATTGGATGCATAACCCTAAGGCCTGGATCACGAAAAGCCTCACATCGGACTGGTTTCACCAATGCTTTATCCCTCAGGTAAAACTTTATCTTGCGGAAAAAGGCCTTGAATTTAAAGTCCTTCTTTTGATGGATAATGCTGGTGGCCACACAACTAATCTCGAATATGACGGTGTTCAAGTTGAGTTCCTGCCACCGAATACGACGTCACTGATTCAGCCTATGGATTAAGGCGTTACTCGTGCGTTCCAGGCCCTCTACACACGAAATGCCCTGGCAAACCTGGTTGAATGCATGGATTCGGACAAACACTTCTCAATGAAGTCATACTGGCATAATTACACTATTGCCACATACCTTCAAAATATTCAGAATGCAATCAAAGAGATGAAGTCGGCCACAATCAATGCCAGTTGGTAGAAATTGTGGCCCGAAGTCATCCACGACTACAAGGGATTTGCTCCTGACGAAGTGCAGAAGTCGGCAGTTGCCGACTTCTGCACTTCACCTCCTTTGCTAGGAGGAGAAGGCTTTAAAGATATGATTCCCGAAGATGTGAATGAACTGATTGACTGCCACTCGCAGCCTTTGAGTGATGAAGACTTGGAAGAAATGACGAAATCAGCGAGCGAAGAAGAGGAAGAAATTCCGGAAGCGCACGAAGAAATTTAAAAACCTGGCCTTACACTCGAACGTCTGGCAACCATATATCAATATGTGAAAGCAGCCCAACAACTCTCGCAGGAATATGACGATAATATGGTTCGTTCGGTGACCTGTAATATTCTCGACAGTGCCATGATTCCTTACCATACCATCTTGCAACAAAAGAAGAATCAGCGACAGCAACTCCCCATTACCATGTTCTTCTCCTCCAAAAAGCAGCCGTAAAGCTTTTATTGGCTGCGAAATAATTTCCTCCATCGTCAAGAAAGATCATCATCACCTCATTCACGGTAAGTTTACCTATCACGTACATATAAATTTACGTTGCATGCTGTTATTTATAATAATTGTAAAATACCTATGTACATGAGTATGTCATGTAATTACCACTTCATTCACCGTAATTTTATCTGTCACTTTCATACAAATTTACGTTGCATGCTGTTATTTATAATGTAAAGGGTGTTTTTGTTAACAGTGCAGGGAGGGTTTATACAGTACGTAAATGTAAAAATAATTGTAAAATACCTATGTACATGAGTATGTCATGTAATTACCACTTCATTCACCGTAATTTTATCTATCACTTTCATATATATTTACGTTGCATGCTGTTATTTATAAAGTAAAGGGTGTTTTTTTAACAGTGCAGGGAGGGTTTATACAGTAAGTAAACGTAAAAAAAATGTAAAATACCTATGTACATGAGTATGTCACGTCATCATCACCTCATTCACGGTAAGTTTTCCTATCACTTTCATATAAATTTACGTTGCATGCTGTTATTTATAAAGTAAAGGGTGTTTTTTTTATCAGTGCAGGGAGGGTTTATACAGTACGTAAACGTAAAAATAATTGTAAAATACCTATGTATATGAGTATGTCACGTCATCATCACCTCATTCACGGTAAGTTTTCCTATCACTTTCATAAAAATTTACGTTGCTTGCTGTTATTTATAAAGTAAAGGGTGTTTTTTTAACAGTGCAGGGAGGGTTTATACAGTACGTAAATGTAAAAATAATTGTAAAATACCTATGTACATGAGTATGTCATGTAATTACCACTTCGTTCACCGTAATTTTATCTATCACTTTCATATAAATTTACGTTGTATGCTGTTATTTATGAAGTAAAGGGTGGTTTGTTAACAGTACAGGGAGGGTTTATACAGTGTAATCGTAAAAATAAATTAAAATATCTATGTACATATAGGCTGATCGTACTTCGCGATTTTCCTGTCTCGTGCCGGGTCCCGGAACCGAACCGTCGCGATAATGGAAGGAACACTGTATATATATATATATATATATATATATATATATATATATATATATATATATATATATATATATATATATATATATATATATATATATATATATATATATATCCACAGTAACCCCTCATTTATTGCAGGGGTTCGGTTCCGGGACCGGCTGCGATAGGTGGATTTCCGCGAAGTAGGAACACCTAAAAAAAAGAAAAAATTTGATGATTGTAACACCAGGACGGATCAAAAAATGATAAAATAAAACAGCCTTTATGAGGCTGTAAAGAGAAACAGAGATGGAGAGTGTAATGACCTGTCAGAT
>JAXCGZ010020323.1:0-10000 GCA_037179515.1 Halocaridina rubra
GAGACGTCAACGAGAGGGGGAAGCAACATGACGTCACCCCACGTCGTACTGCGCATGCGCAAATCCGAGTCCGCCAAACGAATGGGGTCTTACCACTGGCAGATAGTTTTTTCTCGAAACTACAGACTAAGTCCAAAAAGACCCCAAAAAGCACTGTTGACACTAAAATGATGTCTGTATTTTACTATGAATCTCGCCACGGTGAGGAATCAAACTGCGCTGTAGAACCCTCAGAAATCAGCAATAACTGTAGAGATTACACAGTCGTCGTCCGCTTCCGAAAGATGGCGGGACACACTCCAGAGAGAGAGAGAGAGAGAGAGAGAGAGAGAGAGAGAGAGAGAGAGAGAGAGAGAGTACAATGGCTATAATCTCCTTTTTAGAGGGATGGCCGAGTCAGAACACACATATTCATCAGAAGCCAATTCACTCCAATCATCCCACTTAGTTTCATGGAGATATAGGGTCACCACATTTCCACCCAACTACACTGCTAGGGTCAATCACTGTGAAATTAAACAATGATCTTATCCCTAGAGTCTCAACAGCCATAGCTAGTTTATCCCCACCACTTCATTTCATTGCAGCACCACCACACCTATTCGTCCCAGTTCACAGCAGTGTGCTTGTGCGGGAAATCCGATTTGCCCAAGTCACATATTGACAATCTCTTTACTCATCCCTATCTCTTGCACTTTCTCTTCCCTGCTGCACTTGACATACCACGTGCACCCAGTCTTCTTTCTCCACTCCATCCATCCATTTCATGCTAGGTCCTTCTTTCGGCCTTACTCCACTTACATTTTCTCCACACTCTCTGCTTGTCGTTCCGATTCAGTTTTTCCATATGCCCAAACCTTCTCAGCACTTTCTGGCCGGACTTATCCTCCATCCTCAACCTGACACCACTATTTGTCATACGTTTCATTACCAGCATTATGGTTGGAGCTTTTTTCTGTCACATAACCTTGCAAACTCACGCGCGCGCGCACACACACCCACACACACACACACACACATGCGCGCGGGCGCGCGCGCACACACACACACACACGTGTGTGTGTGTGTGTGTGTGTGTATATATACATTAATACACGCACATACATACATACATACGTACATACATACATACATACATACATAAAAAACGAGAACAATGGTAGAGAACTTCAGGAGGATCTAAATAATCTGCATGAGTGGTCAGAAAAGTGGCTAATGAAATTCAATACCTCAAAATGTAAGGTAATGAGAATGGGTACAAGTGCAAGAAGGCCCAAGCTTGACTACTCGGTGGCTGGAGTACAACTTCAGGAGACAGAAAATGAGAGAGATCTAGGAGTAAACATATTGGCAGATTTGTCTCCAGAAATACATATAAATGGCGTAGTAAGGGCAGCATATGCATTCTTATCAAATGTAAGGGTAGCCTTCAGGCACATGGACAAGGAAATGTTCAGAAATATTTATGTAACCTATGTGAGGCCAAAACTCGAATATGCAGCCCCCTTTTGGAATCCGCACTTGAAAAAGCACATAGCTAAGCTTGAAAAAGTTCAAAGACATGCCACGAAACTGGTGCCAGAAATACGCAATCTCGGTTATGATGAGAGGCTGAGGGAATTAGACTTGCCATCACTCGAAGCTAGAAGAGTAAGGGGGGATATGGTGACAGTCTTTAAATTCCTTCATGGTTATGATAGAGTGGATAGGGATCGATATTTCGATATGGCTGGCTCTAGAACTAGAGGTCATAGTTTGAAGCTTCGGAAGAAAACTTGTTTGCAGGATGTAAGGAAATACTTTTTCAGTGTAAGAGTAGTTGATAATTGGAATTCGCTAAGCGAGGAGGTAGTTAATGCTACCTCAATCCATAGTTTTAAGGACAGGTATGATAAGTATCACTAAGTCTAAAAATGGAACCGATCAGGAGACGGGAAGATACGAGCTTTGGGCTCTTTCCCGTAAACACAATTAGGTAATCACAATTAGGTAATCACATACATACATACATACATGCATACATACATACATACATACATACATACATACATACATACATACATTCGCAAGCAAAGATTGAAAGATATATTTGGTTAGGTTTAGAAAGTTTAGATAGTTTTGTTTTAACCTGGTGATTCGGTTAGTAAGTCCTGTCAACTGAGAAGATTCATTAAGTACACCATTAGATATGTGGGGTCAGTGATAAAACAGTATCATCTCAAGTTCATACTTTAGTAAAGACGGATGACATCTATCCTGCAGCCATGTTGTGTGATGAAAGTTAAGTATGTTACTTGCTCACGACGTTGCCATGACGTAAGTGTGACGTCATGTCACGTGTTTATGGCGTAGTGGTGACGTAAGTGTGATGGCATGACTTTAGTGAGTTTTTCATTTATGTACTTGAACAATATATGATTGATAAGAGAATATTAGTTTTGGGATTTTTATTCTCGTTTTTCATTAGGTTTTATTTCGAATTATATTTTATTTGCATTTTTATGCATTTACTAAAACAATATCGAGTGTAATACCTCAACGGATTGATGTTAATTGTTTGTTTTTTAATTATCTTTTTATTTATATACTTATATAGCAAGTTATGTATACATTTTCCTTGTGGATTTCATAATTTGCTTTTTTTTATGAATGTGACACCAGGACGGGCATACAAACTTACCCTCATCGGGCCTGGGCACGAAGAAAACATAAAACAAAAAGAAACAAAGATGGGGAGTGTTGTGACTTGTCAGATGTGAGGGGATAATAAGAGATGTGTAATGAATGTGTAAGAACATCCGGTGTATGTGTAGTCATAGCAAAAGAATCGTAACTAAAGGAAGACATATCGAGTTGTCCTGACCAGCACTACTCATGTTCAAAAGACCTTCACCTGTAGTATCGCAAAGGGAGGCTGGTGCCAGATGCCAAACTACTAAATGGGGATTAATAAAGGGAATTATATTCCTTCGCTTAGAAATACCTGAATTATGCTTATGCACATTTCTAAGATCTAAGATTCTCTTTCATTTGAAGAGGTTTTGAGTAAATGAAAGTATACGTTCACCAACGGGTGCTTACATGCACACTCACACAGACAGACACACACACACACACACACACACACACACACACACACACACACACACACACACACACACACACACACACACACACACACACACACACACATATATATATATATATATATATATATATATATATATATATATATATATATATATATATATATATATATATATATATAGAGAGAGAGAGAGAGAGAGAGAGAGAGAGAGGGAGAGAGAGTTTCATATATTTATTTGTATTTTTCAAGAGCCATTAGTTAAAAAAAATGCTCTTGCACTCGCATAAAACACAAGGTCACACATTTTTTGAATAAATTGAACATGAAGCTCGCGAACGTAATCTGTTCACAGATTTTATTCCTTTTTGGTGGAACATATGTACACACACACACACACATACATGCACACATGCACGCACACATACACACACACGCACACATACATACACACACATACACACACATGCACATGCACATACACGCACACATACACATGCACACACACACACACACACACGCGTAACACCATTCAGATCCATTGCAGCTGATGCATATACCCACAGCTGTCATATACAACAAAGGGGTTAAGGAAATGCCTTGTATAAATATACATAGAAATGTCAAATTAAAACAGCCAAATAATAATATTGAAAAGGAACAAAAGTAAACATGAAAAATATAGTTGGAAAGAATCACTAATGTGGCTTGTATAGTTTCTCTTGCCAGAGTCACGTGGAAAAAAGAATTGGATATTGGCGTTTATGGTGTGGCTAACAACTGTCAAATCGGCAGCCTCTGTGAGTGTACTGTTAGACGTTTGTACAGGTTATAACGCCGGTGATATAACAGCGTTTTCATATATGCTCGAGCTTCGCTAAAGGTAAGAATATACTCCATGCAAGTTTATGTAAAAAAATATCATTATAAAACTAACGGCAAATTTGAGACACTTGGGAAATTCTGCGTATGCTTTTATTTTACTCTCTCTCTCTCTCTCTCTCTCTCTCTCTCTCTCTCTCTCTCTCTCTCTCTCTCTCTCTCTCTCTCTCTCTCTCTCTCTCTCTCTCTCTCTCTCTTCTGTGTGTGTGTGTGTGTGTGTGTGTGTGTGTGTGTGTGTGTGTGTGTGTGCGTGGGTGGTGTGTGTGTGTGTGTGTGTGTGTATGTGTTTAATCTTGTTAATAAAGTCACAGATTTTTTATAGTCTTTCCGCGTGACTTCAGGGTTTTTGTCAACACTTACTTTTTAACTTTGTTATCTAATCTTTATTAATTAATTTATATATACGAGCATAATAATTTATTTGTCAATTTATTAGTTTTTAAATACATTATATCTGTAAATACTCGAGAGAAAATGCAGTAAATTCACTTAAATATTTCACTGTATATATATAATTTTTCGTCACAGAAATATATATATATATATATATATATATATATATATATATATATATATATATATATATATATATTATAAGAACCAACATATTTTTACTCATAGATATTGATCCACCTAGGATCCTACATATCTAAATGTCTACTCTTTGAACCTGTTGAGCTGACAGGAGATATCACACTGGATATCACGTCCCTCTGATTATTTATGTCGAATGGTTCTGGCGAAGAAATAAACTGTGTGTTTGGGTCCCTCCGACGTAATTCTTCATATGAA
Organism: Halocaridina rubra; assembly: GCA_037179515.1. Classification (NCBI taxonomy): domain Eukaryota; kingdom Metazoa; phylum Arthropoda; class Malacostraca; order Decapoda; family Atyidae; genus Halocaridina; species Halocaridina rubra. Next base: position 4,760 of record JAXCGZ010020323.1, read on the forward strand.
GTACTCGCGATAAAGAAGGAGAGATTAGTAGCGTCCCTCATATAATCGTTCCTGGAGAGGATAGTAGCCTCCCTCATGTGGTCGTTCTTGGAGAGGATAGTTGTGTCCCCCATATGATTGTTCTTTGAGAGGATAGAAGCGTCCCTCACATGGTCGTTCCTTGAGAGGATAGTAGCGTTCCTCATGTGGACGTTCCTTAAGAGGATATTAGCGTCCCTTATGTGATCGTTCCTGGAGAGAATAGTAGGTTCCTCACGTGGTCGTTCATTGAGAGGATAGTAGCGTCCCTCATGTGGTCGTTCCTTGAGAGAATAGTAGCGTCCCTTATGTGGTCGTACCTGGAGAGGATAGTAGCCTCGCTCATATGGTTGTTACTTGAGAAGATAGTTGCGTCCCTCGTGTGATCGTTCCTGGAGAGGATAGTAACCTCACTCATATGGTTGTTCCTTGAGAAGATAGTGGCGCCCCTCATGTGATCGTTCTTGTACCAAAATTCCAATGGCATACATCTCGCTTAATCACTTGCGAAAATTAATAATCGCAGAGTGCTCATCTGCTACAAACACATGTAAACCATAATAATATTACTCGTAATTAATAATCGCAGAGTGCTCTTCTGCCATCAATCAATTATTACTCTATATTTTATTTATTAATTACTTGCTATGATATTTAAAATGAATTGCAAATTCTATTAATATTTTATTTAGACATAACCAAGTAGATTGTAATGTTTATCAAGTGCAATATCACTGGGAGAGCCCATGTGCACATGTCCCCATGTACAGTTATCTGAATAAATAAAAAAAATAATCGCTTGCGAAAAGGAAAGGATAGTAGCGTCCCTTGTGTGTTAGTTCCCGTCGAATCAGTAGACTAACTGGGTACGCATTTAGATGCACGGGGTCGAGAGTTGAATAGTATTCCACTGAGGCTTCGATGTCTGCAAATAATTCTCATTTGTGTAGCTGCTGTTATGAAGAATATGGAAGGGGGATATATATATATATATATATATATATATATATATATATATATATATATATATATATATATATATATATATATATATATATATATATATATATATATATATACATATATATATATACATATATTACTGGTGTTTTCAAACCTAACAAAGTGGGAGAAGTTTTGTTGGAATGGGACTTCAGTATGGGAAATTAATCCAGAATGCCCTTATTGTAAAATGGAAGGGGCTAATGTGGGGGGGGGGGTGAGTTTAATGTAGAAAACATGCAAGCAACTATAAAAAATAAATAGAAAGTGAAAGTGAATGTGAAATAGAAAAAGACAAATAGTTTCGCTATCATTGTTGACGGAAGTTTAGATCTCTGGAATGTAATGAAAATGTTATTTGAATCCAGTTACGAATATTGATTAATAATTTTAGAGACCGTAAATGAAATTGGTATTAATATCTGAATATTGCTCTCTCGCTTTTCAGCCATGCTTTTTATTTGCTTCAAAAATCTGTAATAATAATAATAATAATAATAATAATAATAATAATAATAATAATAATAATAATAATAATAATAATAATAATAATAATAATAATAATAATAATAATAATAATAATAATAATAATAATAATAATGATAATAATAATAATGATAATGATAATAATAATAATAATAATAATAATAATAATAATAATAATAATAATAATAATAATAATAATAATAATAATAATAATAATAATAATAACAATAATAATAATATTAATAATAATAATAATAATAATAATAATAATAATGATGATGATGATGCTAATAATAATAATAATAATAATAATAATAATAATAATAATATTAATAATAATAATAATATATAATGATGATGATGATGATGATGCTAATAATAATAATAATAATAATAATAATAATAATAATAATAATAATAATAATAATAATAATAATAAGAAGAAGAAGAAGAAGAAGAAGAAGAAGAAGAAGAAGAAGAAGAAGAAAAAGAAGAAGAAGAAGAAGAAGTAGAAGATTCTAGTAGTAGTAGTAGTAGTAGTAGTAGTAGTAGTAGTAGTAGTAGTAGTAGTAGTAGTAGTAGTAGTAGTAGTAAATTTTTATATTTATCAGTATGGCAGCTCCATCTGCCAGCTTCATATCTCACTTGATATTAATATCCATATCTACCTGCCCTGTGTATCTTTTTTTTAGCTATTACTTGACACCTCTTTTCTTAATTACCTGTAATTGTATCCATTATCCATGGAATTTTCAAGTACATTATTTTTTATTAAATTGTCTATTTTTTTTTTAATTGTACTGAAAATTTGGCTTAATATTTTCCTGTTTTTTTTCCTACCTCTTTGACCTCCTCTTTTTCCACCTTGTTTTTGATTCCCTGGACATTTCCCTATCGAAATTATTCTGAAATTCACCCATGATGATTTTTCCCGATCTAAAAATGACCTGCCTGATCTTGTTTGGATTATGGGAACAATTACTAAAGCTAAAAAAAAGTGGATACTGCATTAGCTGCATGCACGTTTTTTTTTCCTTTGTCTCATCTGTTTTGATTTTTTTTTAAGGGGGAAAATCACACGATTTTTTCCTCGCTGTGTTATCGCAGTTACATGTACTCATCTTCTAAAATAGGCTAGATTTTTTTTTTTTTTTTTTTTTCACCTGTATTATCAGGGTTACATGTACACTGTCTGTCAAAATAGGACGGATAGTTTGCCACCAACCTAGAAATATAATCGATAATTATTATTCGATTTTTTCTTTATTTTCTAGAAGGTTGTGCTAGAGGTTTATCTAGTACATAAGTTTTTAACTTCTTCACTAACATATAAACCAACTAACAAACAAAATTTTTTTCCATTTTTGTACAATGGCTATTCTTATACAATTTAAGAGTAACTTATAAGTAGACATGTAATTGAACTAATAAGTAAGAGTAATGCATACAATTAAAATTAATATAGATTTCCTAGAAAATAATAATATTGTAATAAAAATGTTAACAATAATGTTATTATCGTTATTATCGGCATCATCACCATATTTGTATTCCTTACAAAGGATCAGGTGCAGATTAGCATTCCCCAGAATACTAAATAACCTCAGAAGTTATAAAGTATGTTTAGGTTAGGTTAGTTATTAACCTAACCTAACTTTACAACTTTCCGGGGGTATTTAATATTCTGGGGTTGCTAATCTTTACCTGATCCATTTAATTTTTGTTCACAGACCCCAGGCTTTTGAAAGGGCTGCTTACATATTTTTTTTATTGAATTTCTTAACTAACAGCAAACTCGTTTTCTCAGTATGTGAAATAAAAATATATGTCAATGAATAAGTGAGAGTATTGAAAACTTAAAATCGCATAATTATACTGAAGGCCAACAGGATAAAAACCCATTAAATACTGAACTATTTTAGGGGTGTCAAAAGGCTGTAAAATTTTTTAAATTTATTTTTATCTGCCTTGTCTTCAGTCCTTATGCATTTTATTTCAAGTGTCTTTTTAATTTTGAACGTAATCGTAAACCTTGAATTCAACTTTTGTGGATCCCCAGGAGACCGCGGACGACAGGTTGGGAATCCCTGATCTATTGGGTAATCTTGTTAAAAAGGCGAAGCTCCTCCCCCATTGTAGGAGTTTAAAAAGCTTATAATATTCACATTTATTATTTTTATTTTTATTTTTATTATTATTATTATTATTATTATTATTATTATTATTATTATTATTATTATTATTATTATTATTATTATTATTATTATTATTATTATTATTATTATTATTATTATTATTATTATTAGAAAAGAGGGGCTATCAGTCACTATTTTCCAAAAATATTCTTCCATACTATATTACTTCCATACTACAATCTTCATATGGCATGCACACTATCGGAGGCGACTAAAAGGGATAGGGGACTTGTGGAGAGCTATTTCCTTCTTCTTAAAGGATGGGAAAAGATAAGGATAGGCTCTTCTGTTTAAATTGTGTCCATCCTGTAGCCTTCAGTGTGATAGGGTACTGTCTTTTGAAAAAAAAAATAATAAATAAATATATATATATATATATATATATATATATATATATATATATATATATATATATATATATATATATATATATATATATATAAATGTTCTACTAAGGTTATTCTCTAAGTAATTTTGAAGACTACTTATGCATAATAAAAGTAAAGACAATATGAAGATAAAATAAAGACTGTATTGGAATGTAGAAGAAAACCAGAGTTAGACACTGAGAAATATGATATATGTGAATGATAATTATAATGTCATTATGTCCAGGTATATACAGATATGTCCCTGAAAGCAGTAATATTATAAATAGATATAATCTTTGTTTGATTTTCCTTGTCCTTTGCAATATTTTTTCCTAAATATATTTCTTATTTGAGTCCGTAGAATATTTACTTAATTATCAGTTAATATATATATAGAACATTTAGAATATCTGATTAAATATCACTTGATATATTTTTAGCATTGTAGTCTTCTTGGTAAAGAAGCCGACTCAACTTCAGCATAGGCCTAAGACCCGAGCATAGACCTGTTAATAGGACTTTTCTTAGACAGTTCGATGTTAAGTCTTCCTTCAGTTACTGTTCTTTTTCCATGCCTACATGAACACTGAATATTCTTGGATATTCATTACACATCTCTTATTATCCCTTCATATCTGACAAGTCACAGGACTCCCCATCTCTATTTCTCTTTACTTTATATATTCTTTATGCCCAGGCCCGATGAGGGCTGTTTTATCATTTTTGGCCCGTCCTGGTGTCACAATCATAAAGAAAAAAAAATAGAATTATTAAAATATTTATTTAGATATCTATTAATGTATTATCAACAGTGCCAGCCACTTTGAGAGCCTACCAGTTCAACTCAGTGCCGGTCCTATGCCCGGCTTAGTGGACCATTACTTTATTAGAAATTGTAAATAAAAGTCGGGATACAGCAAATAAGCACGTATAAAAGCAAGGCTGGACATATCTCTGGGTCCTCTGTACTTTGACTGTTTTTTTCTGGCTGTTGTTTTCCTCTGTGTGATATTACCTCATTCTGCCTTGTCCTTAACCTTTTTCTTTTCCTTCGTCTTGGTGTTTTCTTGTGCCCGGGCCTTTATTGATTAGGGCAGTTTTTGCCTGTCCCAGTGTCACACTCATAAATTAAATATATTAATAAATAAATAAATTTGAGAGTTAGATAC
>JAXCGZ010020324.1:2500-15717 GCA_037179515.1 Halocaridina rubra
ATATCAGTATCATAAATAATTGCTTCTTAGGTATAAGACAGAGTTAAGAGAGAGAGAGAGAGAGAGAGAGAGAGAGAGAGAGAGAGAGAGAGAGAGAGGAGAGAGAGAGAGAGAGAGAGAGAGAGGAGAGAGAGAGAGAGAGAGAGAGAGATTATATTCTTAGTGATATTAAACAAGTGATAGGTCATCAACATGATCTTTTAGCTACTGCTCTACTTAAAAAGATAAAGAAAGCGATTGTATACACATTCATGAGGACTCACACTTGCTCACAGTCACAATTCTTCATGATAAAGTAATTTTCGAAAATCCTTAAAGAACGGGAGCATCTCTTCCTCCAAAATCTTTTCCCGAAAATAAACAACCGTCCATCTCTGACTTTTTTCCATGATTATCTAAAAGATGCGCTTCACTGAGAAACCCAGAAAATTTCTATCCAATTTGGAGACCGCCACACTTCTTGGTATCATTCGGCATCCTCAATCCCAGACCCCGTGATTCCGAAAATTAGAACGTCGAACGGTCCAGACGAAGAATTTGACATTTGGTCAATTTGGAATCGCATGAAAAGCCTTTATCCTTTTTTCGCAGTTGGTACCAGCAAAACAACAGCTGATTCACAGTCTACCCTCTGCGCTCATCGATCCCTTGCGCAAATTTTGCATTTCATCTTCGTTATTTCCAGCACGATTCTGCAATAAAATGCTTTGCTTTCTTAGGAGTTATTTCTGATGCACCGGAGCACAAAGGTCATGTGGTAGTTGTCATATCACTGCCCCTAATTTTCATTGACCCAACGATTCGGCTCAATATGTTGATGATGAACTTCTAGGTAAAGAAGGTAGATCCAGCTTCCATGGTTTCACGGTAAGCGTTTGCCCAAATTCCTTCAACAACACAAATATACATAATTATATATATATATATATATATATAATATATATATATATATATATATATATATATATTATATATATATATATATATATATATATATATATATATATAATATATATATATATATATATATATATATATATATATATATATATAATCATAAGTCCTAGGTTCGAGTCCCGGTCGGGGTAAAAAAAAAAAAAAAAATGATTCATATATATATATATATATATATATATATATATATATATATATATATATATATATATATATATATATATATATATATATATATATATATATATATATATATATATATATATATATACTTTGGCTATTTCCCCCTTTAATTGGGGGGTAGCCGACATCAAGAAAGGAAAACAATAAGGGGATTACCTTGCTCTATGGGCAATGACGAGGGAGCTAGCGACCGTTCAGATGGCACTGCTGGAGTGCTACAGCCCATCCTCCCGGCTCTTCCACAACCTGTGTCGCTTCACAACTGCCAACTCCTCCTACTGCCCCTACCACAGGGCTACCTCAGTAAGATGCAGCCCCGTGGTAACAGCAGATGCCCATCAGAGCTGCGTCACAATCGCTCACCACTCATTCTTATTCCTAGCACGCTCGCCTGCTTCCCTCACATCCATCCTCCTATCATTCAGGGCTCTCCTTACTCCATCCATCCATCCAAACCTAGGCCTCCTTCTAGTTTCTCCCATCAACTCTCGCATTCATCACCTTTTTCAGCAGCCTTTCATCATCCATCCTTTCCACATGGCCAAACCATCTTAGAACATTCATATCTACTCTGGCTGCAATTTCTCTCCACACACCCGTTCTTGCTCTCACCACTTCATTCCTAACCCTATCCAACCGAGATACACCAGTCATACTCCTCCGGCATTTCATCTCAAACACATTTAGTTTCCGACTCTCACTTACTTTCATACCCCAAAACTCAGATCCATACATCGCAGTTGGCACAACCACTTTCTCATACAAAACTTTCTTAACATTCATTTCCAACCCTCTATCCTTCATCACTCCTTTCAATGCGCCCAACACATTACATCCTTCATTCACTCTGTGACACACATCTGCTTCCACTCCACCATTTGCAGCTATAACTGAGCCTAAATACTTAAACTGATTAACTTCCTCAAGTGTCTCTCCATTCAACATACCATTCAATCCAGCACCATCCTCATTTCTTGTACACCTCATAACCTTACTCTTTCCCACATTCACTCGCAACTTCCTTCTCTCACACACCATTCCAAATTCTGACACTAACTGACACAGCTTCTCCTCTGAATCTGCCACCACCACAGTATCATCTGCAAACAGCAACTGATTCAGCTCCCACTCGTTATCATCTCCATTTACCATTCTCAAACCTCGACCATGCACTCGCTCATTCACCTCTATTACGACTCCATCAATATACAAATTGAACAGCCATGGTGACATCACACATCCCTGTCTCAGTCCCACACTCACTGGAAACCAATCACTCACTTCATTCCCTACCCTAACACAAGCTCTATTGCCCTCATACAAACTCTTCACTGCATGCAACAATTTACCATTAATTCCATATAATCTCAAAACATTCCACATAGCCTCTCTATGAACTCTATCATAGGCTTTCTCCAGATCCAAAAATGCAAAATACACATCCTTACCCTTTGCTAAATATTTCTCACATAACTGTCTAACTATAAAAATCTGATCTATAAAACCTCTACCTCTCCTAAAACCACTCTGCACTTCCGTGATCACATATTCTCTCTTATCCCTAATCCTATTAACCAGTATCCTACCATACACTTTTCCTACCACACTCAACAAACTTATACCCCTAAAATTACTGCATTCATACACATCTCCCTTACCTTTGTATAGGGGCACTATACAGGCAATCACCCATTCCACTGGCACCAATGACAACATAAAGCATATATGAAACACTCTCACTAACCATTCCAATGCAGTCACACCCCCTTCTTTCAACATCTCCGCTCTCACACCATCCATTCCAGGTGCTTTACCTGCTTTCGCTTCATACAATGCCATTTTCACCTCCTCTCTTGTAATCTCTCTCTCATTTTCATCTCCCATTACTGACCCTTGAACCCGCCCCCACTGCCACTATAGCTGCCTCTCTATCTTCATCAACATTCAGCAAGCACTCAAAATATCCTGCCCATCTTTTCCTTGCATCGTTCCCTCTTAACTTCTGTCAATTTACATGTTTCACTGTCTCTTCCATGCTCGATCCACCCTTCCTTACTCTCTTCACTTCTTTCAAAAACTTCTTTTTTATTTTCCTCATATGACCTACTAAAATCATGTCCTCACCTAACATTTACCAACCTCTTCTCTTCCTCTAACTTCCGCTTGGTTTCCACATTTTTCTCCCTATATCTTTCATACTTCTCCCTACTTTTACATTGCAGCCATTCCTCAAAAGCCCTCTTTTTCTCTTCCACCTTCATTTTCACCCCTTCATTCCACCACTTGCTGCCCCTCCTCATGCCACCTCCAACAAACCTCTTTCCACACACATCACTTGCATGTCCCACAAAACATTCTTTCATCAACCCCCATTCCCCCACTAACTCCCCAACTTCTCTTTCTTTCACCCTGTCATATGCCACTCTCAACCTGTCCTAATATTCCTGTCTCTTCTCTAGCTTTTTCAACTTTTCCACCTTCACTATTTCCCTTCTACATCCCCCCACACTATTTCCCGACTCTTTTGCTACTACCACTTTTGCTTCAACCAAAAAATGATCAGACATCTCAGCAGCCACACCCCTGAATGCATGCACATCTTTGACTCTACCAACCATGCTCTTTGCTACCAACACATAAACCATCAATGCTCTTTCTTTCACTCTTCCATTTGCCACTCTCATCCATGTATACTTTTTTATTAACTTCTTCTTAAATAAACTATTACCTATCACCAACTCTTGCTCCACACACATATCTAACAGTCTCTCGCCACTCTCATTCCCACCTGGTACCCCATACTTTCCCATAACACCTTCTATCTCTCCATCGCCCACTCTGGCATTCAAGTCACCCAACACAACTACATAGCTTCCTCTACTCAGACCATCCACACATCTAGCTAACTCATTCCAGAAATCATCCCGCTCTTCCTCACTTCTCTCATATCCTGGCCCATACGCACTAACAAAAGCCCAAAATTCCCTTCCTATCCTAGCCCTCACCCACATCAGCCTAGATGACACGTCTTTCCATTCCACTACCTTATTTACCATCCATTCACTCAGCAATAATGCCACACCTTCTCTCGCTCTCCCCCTTTCAACCCCAGACACCCTACCGTCACATCACCAAATGCCACTTCTCCTTTTCCTTTCATCTTTGTCTCACACAATGCTAATACATCCATCCTCCACATACCAAACATATATCCAATCTCACATCTTTTGTTCTCTATCGTACTACAACCACGAACATTTAGACACCCCAAAATTAGAGTTTGGGGAGAAGTTATTCTCCCCTCTACTCCCCTTCTTCTTTGACGTCTCGCAGGAGGTTGATACAAGGGGGGAATTCCTAGTCCCCCCGCCCCGTCCACTTTTAGTCGCCTATTACGACACGCAGGGAATACGTTGAGGCTATTCTTTGATGTTGTTATGATGAGAGGCTGAGGGAATTAGACTTGCCATCACTCGAAGCTAGAAGAGTAAGGGGGGATATGGTGACAGTCTTTAAATTCCTTCATGGTTATGATAGAGTGGATAGGGATCGATATTTCGATATGGCTGGCTCTAGAACTAGAGGTCATAGTTTGAAGCTTCGTAAGAAAACTTGTTTGCAGGATGTAAGGAAATACTTTTTCAGTGTAAGAGTAGTTGATAATTGGAATTCGCTAAGCGAGGAGGTAGTTAATGCTATCTCAATCCATAGTTTTAAGGACAGGTACGATAAGTATCACTAAGTCTAAAAATGGAACCGATCAGGAGACGGGAAGATACGAGCTTTGGGCTCTTTCCCGTAAACACAATTAGGTAATCACAATTAGGTAATCACATATATATATATATATATATATATATATATATATATATATATATATATATATATATATATATATATATATATATATATATATATATATATATATATATATATATATATATATACGGCAGTTGGAAAAGTAGCTCCAAAATAATAGTTACACTCATGGTTCCTTTGGAAAGGAAAAAAGAAGTTGCTAATGCAATACTGAAAGGACTTTAAGAAGGTTTTAGTTGCTGAGAAATTACGGTGTGATGCTGTGAGAGAGAGAGAGAGAGAGAGAGAGAGAGAGAGAGAGAGAGAGATGAATCAGGCAATTCATTTCAAATTATTATCCAAATGCAACTACCTTCAATATTTATGACTTGGTTGTATTTCTGGCAAATCCCATCCTCCCTAAATATTTTTCTTTTCAATGCAGCTGCGCAAATGGTAAACAGCTGCCAAAGTATGATGTTGCTCTGAGGCATAATTCGTTTCCATATAGCTGTTCCGGTTCCGGTTTTACGTCACGGACTCCCTTATCAACCAAGGGCTAGGACGGTTGCCTTCTTGCGAAGGACTTGTTTTGGCAGATGTAATCCTTACGCTGAGTGCATGCCTTTGCTAACCTCAGACCGTGACGGGGCGCGAACCCTCGACCTGACGCCTCAGAGTCGGAGACGCTACCGACTGAGCCACGGCGACTACCGTTTCCATATAGCTGTGGCTACCCTAATATATATATATGTGTGTGTGTGTGTGTGTGTGTGTGTGTGTGTGTGTGTGTGTGTGTGTGTGTGTGTGTGTGTGTGTGTGTGTGTGTGTGTGTGTGTGTGTGTGTGTGTGTGTGTGTGTGTGCGCGCGTGTAGTAACAAGTTGGATGTAAAAATTTGCATCAATGACAGGCTTACAATATATCCTATAATATCTCTGATAAAAACGGGAATATATATATATATATATATATATATATATATATATATATATATATATATATATATATATATATATATATATATATATATATATATATATATATATATATATATATATATACGGTTTTACGTCTCGAACTCCCTTCTCTACTAAGGGCTAGGACGGTTGCCTTCTTGCGAAGGACTCGTTTTTGGCAAATGTAATCGTTACCCTGAGTGTATGCCCTTACTAACCTCAGTCCGTGACGGGGTGCGAACCCTCGCCCTGCCGACACAGAGTCGCGGACGCTACTATTTAGCCACGTAGACTAACAAACAAACATACAAACAAACATTTCTTTCCATTTTGTACAATGGTTATTCAACATTAATAGTAACTTATAAGTAGACATGTAATTAAACTAATAAATAAGAGGGTTATACATATAGTTAAATTAAATGTAGCTTTCATAGAAAATAATAATGCTGTAATAAAAATGTTAACAATAATGTTAATAATAAAGTAGTAAGTATGCCACTAGATACAGGATCGTTATTATCGGCATCATTTCCATATTTGTTTCCTTACAATGAGAATAATTAGTTCTTAATGAGCAGCAACTATTTGTCCAAAAGAAAACTATATAGTTTGCCTTTGAATGCTGTGAAGGAGGATGCATTTTTAAGATGCTCTGGAATATTATTCCAGAGTGTTGGCCCTTTGATAGTGATCATCTTTGAACCTGCTTCTGTGTTTGTTCTGTGAATAAAGAGCTCACTGCTCTGTCTTGTGTTGGTTCCCCTTATATCCCTGACTGTTGTTAAATCAAATAATAATAATAATAATAATAATAGTAATAATAATATAATAATAATAATAATAATAATAATAATAATAATAATAATAATAATAATAATAATAGTAATAATAATAATAATAGTAATAATAACAATAATAATAATAATAATAATAATAATAATAATAATAATAATAATAATAATAATAATAATTATAATTATAATAATAATTAATGCTAATACCAATAATACTAATACTAATACTAATACTACTACTACTTCCACTACTACTACTACTACTACTACTACTACTACTACTAATAATAATAATAATAATAATAATAATAATAATAATAATAATAATAATAATAATAATAATAATAATAATAATACTTAAGAAAGAGACTGAGTAAATATTCTCAGAAATGAGCGCCTCCAATTATTTAAGGCGAATTTGATTCAAACTAAGGGAAACAAAATTGGCACAACGAGGAATTTTGGAAAAACTATTAATAACACTAATGTCAATTTCAATCATTACATATATGTCGTCACTGACTGACACAATGATGTACGGGCGTGAGGTTTCAATTGGTCACCTCCCCCCCCCCTTTCACAATAGGTATTACGATCCTTGTCCATGATGGCTGGATGGATAATATTTCACACTTATTCTCCTTATACCCAGGGTGAGTAAATTGAGTAAGCCCAGTGAGTGAGGTAAACGAATGAAGGATTCTTATTTGCTCTTGAGATCAGAGAAACTTTTCTGTGTGTGACACCGGAGCGGGCAAGGAAAACTACCCTCATCGGGCCCGGGCACCAAGAAAATACATAGGAAAAAGTAGCAGCTCGGGAACAAGACAGAAATAAGAGAAGGAAAAACAATATATAAAGGAAGCTAATATAAGGGTCAAAGTAAAGAAGAGCTAGAATAACGGAAGAAGAAAAAGAAAGCAAAGAGAAACGGAGATGAGGAGGTTGAGAGATCTTCGTATGAAGGGTTGCAGAAGCCCGATCCATCTGAACTTGCGCTATAAAAAATCAGATTTCATGCTGGAGGTTAGCTCACATTTACATCCAAAGATAAAGACAAAATTTAATCACCGAAAAATCCGAAAAGTGTTCAATATAATAAACTGGGCATTAAATAGTTACAAAGAGAACTGCTTTAAATACCGGCACACAAAAAGGAGGGCAATAGGAAAAAAAGACAGATGGATGGGCATAGATTATTTATTTATTTTATTAATTTATTGCGCCAAGGCGTCAGACATGATGGGCAGAGAGAGAGAGAGAGAGAGAGAGAGAGAGAGAGAGAGAGAGAGAGAGAGAGAGAGAGAGAGAGAGAGAGAGAAGAAGAGAGAGAGAGAGAGCGGCACTACAGTAGATTGTTCGTCCGTCTTGGATGTACAACTCGAATGAAGCAGAAAAAAAAAACACCCATCCGAGATTCTTGGAACGAGAACTTCGCAAGATCAGAAGGACGACTCGAAGTCTTGAGAACAAACAAAAGACAAGACGTTGTACCCGATATTCAGGGATATACAAAGATATTTATTTTCTTCGTTCGGAAGTAATAGATACGAAAAACTATTTTCATTTTACAAAAACTTCATTAAAGCTCTTTTAATAACTTTCTTATCGTAAGGATCATAGAATAAATAATAAATTATAAAGGTCTTGAATACACAAGCACGATATAGATATGCTTATTGGGTATCATTATATTGTTTTCATTCCTCTACTTTTTGTAGTGAAAAAAACAATTAGAAAATGATGTTGTGTTTCGGGTCCTAACTGGACCCTTTCTCGGGCACGAGTGAATGTCTAAAGTTACTTTATACATTCACTTGTGCTTGAGAAGGGGTTCGATTGGAGCCCGAAGTGTAGCGTTGTTTTCTATGTGTTGTTCCATTGATGGGCTTCCTTGCCCCCCCCCCCACACACACATACAAGAATAGACATTGTATAAAAATGGAAATAAATTTTTGTTTGTTTGTTTGTCCAGAGATTGTCATTTATTCCCTTTTTATGGGACTCAGAGGAACGCTCAGTAAACATAAGGCAGGACTTTGGAGTGACCTACTTAGAAAGTGGAGTCATCGTCAAGGGACCGGAGAGTCCCTCCGGTCCACATTTATAGAAGAGACTCTCAACACAAATGCGCGTTAGGGAAAAGGGGGGGGGGGGGAACGAAGTGCCTCATAAGGGTGAAAGGCAAAATATTTATATTGTTTGTTTGCATTATTACTGGGTCGTCATCTCTTTGACTATTCTTTCAACCTGTTCTTTACTTACCGTTTATCATTCTTTGCCTTGCCCTTGGGCAGCTACTTTTCCTTCTGCTCAATGTTTTCTTGGTGTCTGGGCCCAATCAAGTCCCCCGAGGGTAAAAAGTTTTTCATGTATAATATTGTGTGTGTGTGTTTATATATATATATATATATATATATATATATATATATATATATATATATATATATATATATATATATATATATATATATATATATATATATATATATATATATATATATATATATATATATATATATATATATATATATATATATATATATTTATATATATAATCTATATATATCTAATATATATATTAATATATATATATATATATATATATATATATATATATATATATATATATATATATATATATATATATATATATATATATATATATATATATATATATATATATATATATATATATATAGATATATATATATATATATATAGATATATATCTATATATATATATATATATATAATATATATATATATATATATATATATATATATATATATATATATAAACACACACACAATATTATTCATGAAAAACTTTTGACCCTCCGGTGACCTCATTGAGCCCGGACACCAAGAAAACATTGAGAAGTAGGAAAAGTAGCAGCCCAAGGGCAAGGCAAATTATATATATATATATATTATATATATATATATATATATATATATATATATATATATATATATATATATATATATATATATATATATATATATATATATATATATATATATATATATATATATATATATCGAAAGTGAAAGAGAAATCGAAAACACCAATATCTTTATCCATTTAAATAAAGAAATTATTAAATAATAGAGTATTACCCACAACAGTGAGGAAAACACAGGAAAAAAAGATAATATAAATATGAAAATAAAAAAGAGAAAGAGAAAACCTTTGTTGTAAGAAAAGGTGTGGTGGGAACCATTGCTTGTTTTCAGCAATTGATGTCTTTTGTCTTCCAGTAATTGGAGGAAAGATTCTCTCTCTCTCTCTCTCTCTCTCTCTCTCTCTCTCTCTCTCTCTCTCTCTCTCTCTCTCTCTCTCTCTCTCTCTCTCTCTCTCTCTCTCTCTCTCTCTCTCTCTCTCTCTCTCTCTCTGTCAAATTTCTTTTTAGGTCTGAATCTTTGTACCAGGAAATTCTCTCATGCATCCAACCCAGTTAAACAAGGTTTTGCACTTTATTCATTATAATTCGCTCTATACTGTTCCCTATAATACCTTTTCTTTGTTAGATAATGTATTTATATATGCATGCTCCGTGATACAGCTAGTTCACACAGACTCGTGATGAATGATAGTAGAATACAAATTGTGTGCGTGCGTGTGTTTTTTTTTTGTGTGTGCACGTGTGTTTTCAGGTGATGAACGTCTACTCTCTTTGGGCTGAAAGAATTGGAGTATTCACTTGCTGAGTGCAAAAATATGTAACGTCATATACACCTATCACAGATGGACGACATATACTCAGTACAGCTTACTGTAGGTACCACTACGGCAATCGACACGTACAAATAAGTAAAACAATAAAGATACATGAAAGAAAGAGAAAAAAAGAGAAATGAATATATAAGGGGATCACCAGTAACATAATGATCATGATGACAACAACAACAATATGATGATGATAATAATGACAACAACAACACCACCATCACAACTACTACTACTACTACTACTTTTACTACTACTACTACCACTATTACTGCTACTACAAACCACCACCACCACCATCAGTACTACTACTACTACTACTACTAGAGCTACTACTAAAAACAAAACTGAAGAAGATGATAATAATGATCATGATGACAACAACAACAACAACATGATGATGATGATAATGACAACAACATCAACAACACCACCACCATCAATGATCATTATGACAACAACAGCATGATGATGATTATAAGGACACCACCACCACAACAACCACCACAACTACTACTACTACTACTATTACAAACCACCACTGCCACCAACACTACTACTACTTCTACTACAGCTACTATTACAAACCACCACTGCCACCAACACTACTACTACAGCTAATACTACAAACAATACTGTAGATGATGATAATAATGATCATGATAACAACAATATGATGATGATAATAATGACAACAACAACAACAACACCAATGATAGTGATGACAACAATAACAACAACAACAACATGATGATGATAATAATGACACCACCAACACCACCACTACCAGCAATAATAATAATAATAATAATAATAATAATAATAATAATAATAATAATAATAATAATAATAATATAATAATTAATATTATTTTATTATTATTATTATTATTATTATTATTATTATTATTATTATTATTATTATTATTATTATTATTATTATTATTATTATCATTATTATTATTTAATTATTGATCTATTTCCAAAAACGGCAAGTATTAATACATATTTTAAAATGATGTCCATGAGATTTAACCACAGTGTAGTGAATTAGATGATATGTAAATATTTCTCTCATTTTATTTTGCACATCCGTAGCTGCAACAGTGTAGTAATACTTCACGCTGAAACATATTTTCCTAAACATATGTGAAGGCATAACGGCAAAGGATTAAGAAATATTTCTAACACATTGTCACGCACGCACGCACATGCGCGCGTGAACACACACACAGCCACACACACACACATCCCCCCCCACACACACACACACACCACACACACACACACACACACACACACACACACACACACACACACACACCAGGAGACGGAGTTTATTTTTTTTTTTTTATGATTGTGACACCAGAACGGGCCAAAAATAATAAAATAAAACAGCCCTCATCAGGTCTGGGCACGAAGAATATATAAAATAAAGAGAAGCAGAAATCGAGAGTGTAATGACTTGTCAGATGTGAAGGGATAATATGAGGTGTGTAACGAATATCCAAGAATATTCAGTGTTGATGTAGGCATAGAAAATTGCGAGCATATGGCTCTTTCCCGTAAACACAATTGGGTATTTACAATTAGGTAAGTACAGACAAAAAGGACTACTTCGACTGGGACAAAACCTTATATTTATTTATTTATATATATATATATATATATATATATATATATATATATATATATATATATATATATATATATATATATATATATATATTTATATATATATATATATATATATATATATATATATATATATATATATATATATATATATATATGTGTGTGTGTATGTGTGTGTGTGTGTGTGTGTGTGTGTGTGTGTGTGTGTGTGTGTGTGTGTGTGTGTGTGTGTGTGTGTGTGTGTGTGTGTGTGTGTGTGTGTGTGTGTGTGTGTGTGTGTGTGTGTGTGTGTGTGTGTGTGTGTATCATTAACCAACACTCCTGAATCAAGTAATTTCTTATTTATGGGAAAATAGTTGTAAAGCTTAAAAGATATCAAAGGTGAAGGTGTAAAATCTTCTTTACCTCAACTGCACGTCAAAGGGCAAGCGGTATGCAATATCCTCATCAACTTTCCTATAAATGAAGTATACACACAATGTACTCACACAGACGAGAGATAATTAAAGGAAACCATTCTATTTATACGCAAATAAAGCAGCAAATGATTACACGAATGAAAAACAAGAATAAATAACACTAAGAACACTAAATAGAGAAATATATATAATAAATAAATGGAAAACAAATACAATACATAGAAAAACAACAATTTCATGTTTTAAAAAGTTAATGCTGAAAGATACATGAAAACTCTAGTATTTAAATGTATATTTCGATGAAATCATAAATTCCTTCCAAACTGACACAGAGGTGTGTCAGCTCTAACGACTCCATACCTTCGGGTGGGTCTCAAACTAAGACTACCAAAATGACTTTTCAAGCCAAAGCCTTCTTCCAGCTCTCCTTCTCTCGCTCTACTCTTCCATTAGCTAATCGACCTTCAGGCCTTCCTTCCTCCAATCTACTTCTTTCTATGTCTCTTTCTCCACATTTATTTATTTTTCTTTCCTCATTTTTTTCTTTTTTACGGCGGGAGCGAAGGCCAAGAAGGATATTTTCGAATCCATTTAAAGCTTAAAAGAGATTAAGTGAGATCCTCTCTCGGGACCCTTATTGAGCAGCGTGATCTATTTAGAGAGTCAAGGATATTGTTAATAAGAGATAGACAGAGAGCTAGAAAAAATGAACAGGTAGATAATGCATAGAAAGACTGATGGA
>JAXCGZ010020325.1:5000-15665 GCA_037179515.1 Halocaridina rubra
TTCCAAAAGGGGGCTGCGTATTCGAGTTTTGGCCTCACATAGGTTACATAAATATTTCTGAACATTTCCTTGTCCATGTGCCTGAAGGCTACCCTTACATTTGATAAGAATGCATATGCTGCCCTTACTACGCCATTTATATGTATTTCTGGAGACAAATCTGCCAGTATGTTTACTCCTAGATCTCTCTCATTTTCTGTCTCTTGAAGTTGTACTCCAGCCACCGAGTAGTCAAGCTTGGGCCTTCTTGCACTTGTACCCATTCTCATTACCTTACATTTTGAGGTATTGAATTTCATTAGCCACTTTTCTGACCACTCATGCAGATTATTTAGATCCTCCTGAAGTTCTCTACCATTGTTCTCGTTTTTTACTTTCTTCACAATCTTTGCATCATCTGCAAACATATTCATGAATGAATTTACAGACTCTGGTAGGTCATTTACATATACAAGGAACAAAAGTGGCCCTAAAACTGAACCCTGTGGAACTCCACTACTAACTCTTCTCCATTCAGACACTGAGTGTCTTACTCTAACCCTCTGTTCCCTTCCTTCTAAGTAAGTTTTTATCCATTCCAAGACATTTCCACCTATTCTAGCCATTGATTGCAGCTTCCTAATAAGTCTCCCATGTGGAACAGTGTCAAACGCTTTCTGGAAGTCTAGGAATATGCAATCTGCCCAGCCCTCTCTTTCCTGTAAGATTTGGCTTACCTCATCATAAAATTCTAATAAGTTTGTTACTGTTGATCTTCCTTCTCTGAAGCCATGTTGCCTCACTGACAAAAAGTTGAAGGATTTCAAGTGAAGAGAGATATGTTTCCTTAGTAGTTTCTCCATAAGTTTGCAAACTATGCTGGTCAAGGAAACTGGTCTATAGTTCAGAGCCGTATCCCTCCTTCCCTTTTTGAAGATAGGTATCACATTTGCTTGTTTCCAGCATCTTGGAATCTCCCCCGACTCCAGTGTGTGTGTGTGTGTGTGTGTGTGTGTGTGTGTGTGTGTGTGTGTGTGTGCGTGTGTGTGTGTGTGTGTGTGTGTGTGTGTGTGTGTGTGTGTGTGTGTGTGTGTGTGTGTGTGTGTGTGTGTGTGTGTGTGTGTGTGTGTGTGTGTGAACACGATTCCTAATATTTTCTATTCTTGAGAACTCTAAGAGCCTTTGGTGATGCAAACTACAGCATAGAAATTACAATACTGACCTCGAGGCTTATTAAGGTACGAAGAATATACTCTTCCAAGTCTCATCTGAGCCTAATTATCTAGTGTGCTTTTGCATTTTATGAACTTGGTCCAGCATGAAGATACTTAATGTGTGTGTTTGTGTGTGTATGTGCGTTTTTTTTCAACATTTTATGGACTTGGTTCTGCACAGTGACTCTGATTATTTCTTGTGTGTGTGTGTGTGTGTGTGTGTGTGTGTGTGTGTGTGTGTGTGTGTGTGTGTGTGTGTGTGTGTGTGTGTGTGTGTGTGTGTGTGTGTGTGTGTGTGTGTGTGTGCGTGTGTGAATTTAACTTTTATAGTCTAACATGGGGATATCTAATGCAATTGAGTTGTGAGTGTGCGAGTATTTTAACATTTTAGGGATTTGGTCGAGCATACGAGTATTGAATTTTACTTGTGTGTGTGTGTAATTACCTAATTGTAAATACCTAATTGTGCTTACGGGAAAGAGCCCCAAGCTCGTAACTTACCGTCTTCTGATCGGTTCCATTTTGCACTTAGTGATACTTATCATACTTGTCCTTAAATACCATGGATTAAGTTACCATTAAATACCTCCTCGATTAGCATATTCCAATTACCAACTACTCTTACACTGAAAAAATACTTCCTTACAGCCTGCAAAGAAGTTTTCTTACGAAGCTTCAAACTATGACCTCTAGTTCAAGTGCCAGCCATATCAAAATATCGATCCCTATCCACTCTATCACAACCATGGAGGAATTCAAAGACTGTCACTATATCCCCCCTCAATCTCCTAGCTTCGAGTGATGGTAAGTCTAATTCTCTCAGCCTCTCATCATAACTGAGATTGCTTATTTCTGGCACCAGTTTCGTGGCATATCTTTGAACTTTTTCCAGCTTAACTAAATTCTTTTTCAAGTGCGGATTCCAAAAGGGGGATGGATATTCAAGTTTTGGTCTCGCATTAGGTTGCATAAATGTATCTGAACATTCCTTTGTCCATGTGTCTGAAGGCTACCCTTACATTTGCTAAGAAAGCATATGCTGCCCTTACAATGCCACTTATATGTATTTCTGGAGACAAATCTGCCAGTATGTTTACTCCTAGATCTCTCTCATTCTCTGTCTCTTGAAGTTGTACTCCTGCCACCGAGTAGTCAAGCTTGGGCCTTCTTGCACTTGTTCTCATTCTCATTACCTTACAGTTTGAAGTACTGAGTTTCACTAGCCACTTTTCTGACCAGTCAAGCAGACTATTTAGATCTTCCTGAAGTTCTCTGCCATTTTTCTCGTTTTTTACTTTCTTCACAATCTTTGCATCATCTGCAAACATATTCATGAATGAATATGCAGACTCTGGTAGGTCATTTACATATACTGTAGTCAGCGCCAAAATATAAAGTGCAGGTGAGCACAAGATGTTGATCAGTTAAGTGAATGAAGGAAACATAAGAAACACAGTTGCTATTCCTATGATATACCTTTTATTCCTTTGAACATCTCCTCTTAGTACTTTGTGGGGTTTCCCTTTCGTTGTATACATTCCCAAAGTCGCTTAGAAACACTGTGTGCTAGTAATTGTAGCAAGTCAAGTGGCAGGTTTGCCCAGAAGTGACACACAGCCGTCTCAAGCCTAGCAACAGTTGAGGTGTCCATTTTGCTTAATTCCGTTTCATATATGACCACCAATTTTCTGTAGGGTTTAGCTCAGGACTATTGTTAGGCCAGTCTTCAAGAAATGGAATTTCACAAGCATGCAGCCATCTCTTCACATCATGAGCAGTGTGGCAGGGTGCTCCATCCTGCATGAAGAAATCTGCTGGGCATTTTTCAAATGAACTCACCAGAAAGTCACACAGAAGTTCCAGGTAGTTGTCTTTGCTCATCCAAGCACCTTTGGGGAGCACCACCAATTTTCCTACTCCATGGTAAGAGAAACATGCCCACACCATGATAGTAGGAGGGTATTTTAAAGCAGGGACAACATACTGTGGCAACAAGGCATCACTGCCCGGGCGGCGGTACACACTCCCTCCCCCACTACCTGTTACGGTGAAAATTACCTCGTCGCTCCACAGGACATGTGCACCTCTCCGGTTCCCAGTATTGATATTTTTTTGCAAAAATCTATCCTCAATTTGTTCTGCCTTTGTGTGAGGCCAGGTTTCCTACGAGCACGAAATCTGTGGCATATGACATCGTCATGGATACAGCGCTGCACTGTCCTTAACAATACATGCTGTAGTATGTTGTTGTTAATTTCCTTCACTTCCTTTGCTGTGATTTAGGGCTGGGTGGCAACTAGTCTCTTGACAACGTTCACTGTCCTTTGTTTTATGATTTTGGGTCTTCCAGTCTAAGGCTTGGCAACAGGTAGGGATCGTTGATCTGTGTCCCGGTACTTCTTGGCGAGGAGTTGAACACTACGGAGGCAAACACCTGTTTCCCTTGATATTTCCTTCATGGTGTGGTCCATGTTGAAGAGAGCAATGATTGCTCTGACATCTTTGGTGGTCTGCCTCCTTGACATCGCATGTTAGGAATAAAACACACAAAGTCCACACAACACGGAGGAGTAAACAACACACTCTATGGGAGGGGCGGCACATTTAAACATGGAAAAATAAATGACAGCTAATTGGCAACACTTAATTCATGGTGGTTTAGTCAGCTGAGTGTCCTGCCTGATGTACGATGACACTTAACGCCACATTGACTCCCAATGGAAGAAGTTATAGAGGCACAATGGATTATCGTAGCAATCAGGAAAGCTGACGCTCCTGTGCCTTATATTTTGGCGCTGACTGTATAAGAAACAAAAGTGGCCTTAAAACTGAACCCTGTGGAACTCCACTACTAACTCTTCTCCATTCAGACACTTATTCTTACTCTAACCCTCTGTTCCCTTCCTTCTGAGTATGTTTTTATGAATTTCAAGACATTTCCACCTATTCTAGCCATTGCTTGTAGCATCTTAATAAGTCTCCCGTGTGGGACAGTGTCAAATGCTTTCTGGAAGTCTAGGAATATGCAATTTGCCCATCCCTCTCTTTCCTGTAAGATTCAGCTTACCTCATCACAAAATTCTAATAAGTTTGTTACTATTGATCTACCTTCTCTGAAGCCATATTGTCTCACTGACAAAAAGTTGAATGATTCCAAGTAAAGAGGTGTGTGATTACCTAATTGTGATTACCTAATTGTGTTTACGGGAAAGAGCCCAAAGCTCGTATCTTCCCGTCTCCTGATCGGTTCCATTTTTAGACTTAGTGATACTTATCGTACCTGTCCTTAAAACTATGGATTGAGATAGCATTAACTACCTCCTCGCTTAGCGAATTCCAATTATCAACTACTCTTACACTGAAAAAGTATTTCCTTACATCCTGCAAACAAGTTTTCTTACGAAGCTTCAAATTATGACCTCTAGTTCTAGAGCCAGCCATATCGAAATATCGATCCCTATCCACTCTATCATAACCATGAAGGAATTTAAAGACTGTCACCATATCCCCCCTTACTCTTCTAGCTTCGAGTGATGGCAAGTCTAATTCACTCAGCCTCTCATCATAACCAAGATTGCGTATTTCTGGCACCAGTTTCGTGGCATGTCTTTGAACTTTTTCAAGCTTAGCTATGTGCTTTTTCAAGTGCGGATTCCAAAAGGGGGCTGCATATTCGAGTTTTGGCCTCACATAGGTTACATAAATATTTCTGAACATTTCCTTGTCCATGTGCCTGAAGGCTACCCTTACATTTGATAAGAATGCATATGCTGCCCTTACTACGCCATTTATATGTATTTCTGGAGACAAATCTGCCAGTATGTTTACTTCTAGATCTCTCTCATTTTCTGTCTCTTGAAGTTGTACTCCAGCCACCGAGTAGTCAAGCTTGGGCCTTCTTGCACTTGTACCCATTCTCATTACCTTACATTTTGAGGTATTGAATTTCATTAGCCACTTTTCTGACCACTCATGCAGATTATTTAGATCCTCCTGAAGTTCTCTACCATTGTTCTCGTTTTTTACTTTCTTCACAATCTTTGCATCATCTGCAAACATATTCATGAATGAATTTACAGACTCTGGTAGGTCATTTACATATACAAGGAACAAAAGTGGCCCTAAAACTGAACCCTGTGGAACTCCACTACTAACTCTTCTCCATTCAGACACTGAGTGTCTTACTCTAACCCTCTGTTCCCTTCCTTCTAAGTAAGTTTTTATCCATTCCAAGACATTTCCACCTATTCTAGCCATTGATTGCAGCTTCCTAATAAGTCTCCCATGTGGAACAGTGTCAAACGCTTTCTGGAAGTCTAGGAATATGCAATCTGCCCAGCCCTCTCTTTCCTGTAAGATTTGGCTTACCTCATCATAAAATTCTAATAAGTTTGTTACTGTTGATCTTCCTTCTCTGAAGCCATGTTGCCTCACTGACAAAAAGTTGAAGGATTCCAAGTGAAGAGAGATATGTTTCCTTAGTAGTTTCTCCATAAGTTTGCAAACTATGCTGGTCAAGGAAGCTGGTCTATAGTTCAGAGCCGTATCCCTCCTTCCCTTTTTGAAGATAGGTATCACATTTGCTTGTTTCCAGCATCTTGGAATCTCCCCCGACTCCAGTGACTCCTTAAATATGATACTTAGTGCCACTGATATTGTGTTTGCGCATTTTTTAAGCACATGAGGGGATATGTCATCAGGACCTGTAGCTTTATGAACATCTAAATCCATCAGCGCTTTGCATACCTCTGTGGCTGTAAGGTTGATGTTCTCTAATACCGGCCCTTGAGCTTCTATCACTGCAATCTGAGGGGGTGGGGTATTTTCTACTGTAAATACTGACTGAAACTCCTTGTTTAATTCTTTGCAGATCTCTTCGTCCGTCTCAGTGATGCTTCCATCCGCTCTCTTTAGCCTTAAAACCTGTTCTTTTACCTTCAGTTTTCCTCTGATAAAGCTGTGGAAAAGCTTGGGATTTTCTTTAGCCTTCCTGGTGATGTCCCTCTCATAATCTCTCTCTGCCTCTCTCCTTTTACTTAGGTAGTCATTTCTTGCTCTTTTGTAGGTTTGCCAGGCATTTATGTTTTTTCTCCTCCTATACCTTTTCCAGCATTTGTCTCTCCACTCCTTAGCTCTTTTACACCCATTATCGAACCATTTCTCTCTGGCATGAATTACACCTACTTTGGTGACAGGAATGCAGCAATCTACTATCTTCCCATATTTCTCACAAAAGATGTCATACATTTCTTGTACAGATTTGTTGTAAAATAAGGTTCTCCAGTCAATAACTGCAAAAAGCTCATTCATTTTGATGTAATCTCCTTTCGGATAGTTCCTCCTCATGTCCTCAGTGCCTCTACTCTCAGGAAGAATGTCTTCAATGATATACTCCATCAACAACACACAGTGGTCACTCTTTCCAATTGGTGGTTCATACTCAATATTTTCAATATCCAACACATTATCTGTGAACACTAGATCAAGTAGTGATGGCTCATCCCCACCCCTGGCTCTTGTTGGTTCCATTACATGTTGGTGTAGGAAATTCCCTTGTACGCAATCTAGGAATCTTGCCCCAAATGAGTCCTCACCACTGTGTGGGTCAAGATTTATCCAATCTATCTCTTTATGATTAAAGTCTCCCATAATCAAAATCCTACATTTTTTCTCCCGTGCCATGTTAACAACTGAGTTTATGACTTCAATAGTACCTATATGACTTTCCTCATAAATTTCAAGCCTATTTTGGTTCCTTGGTGGGTTGTATACAACAGTTATTATAATGCTCTCTGACCCAGTATTTATGCGAGCAACAAGAAATTCCCTGAACTCACTTTCTATAGCCAAGTTTATTTCTTCAACTTGAATCCTCTCACTTATGAGCAGTGCTATCCCTCCACCAGTCCTCTCAGATCTTTCGACCCTTAGTATTCTGAAGCCCTTAGGAAAAACTGTGACACTGTTTATGTCCTCACTCAACTTAGTCTCTGTAATTGCTACTATATCTGCCTTACTGTTGTGGATCCTATCTTTTAATTCTACTGCCTTACCAGCTAATCCATCAGCATTTGTGTATAACAATCTTAATGAGGCCCCATCCCCTGATCTTCTGTCATTATCTTCTTTATCTCCCCTTTGTCTGGAAGTATTCTGTAACAAAAATTTTTCTTCTCTTCTTCATTTCTTTCATCATTTAACCTTCTTGCCTCTTGCAACAAGTTTTTGATCTTTCCCATCTCTTCCTGTGTTCTGTATCGTCTAATGAACACTTCTTTGCATTCTTGAAGGTCTTTTAGACTTTTTTTCTCAACAATATTTCCCTACATGTTTCCCCTCTCTCAAGGGTTACTTTTGTTGGTCTCGGCTTTCCTTCCCTCGAATATTTACCTAGTTGGTGTATGTTTACAATATCCTCAGGACCACATACTACTCCAAGCTTTCTTATCAGGTCTACAATGCTAGCTTTATTTTCTTCAAGTCTCCCCTGCCATGTTGGCTCCTGGGATTCACTTATGCCTGAGATTACCACTGTCTTCTCCTTATCAAGTGCCTGTCTGATGAGTGGGTTTGCCCTTTCCATCACAACGTCTTTCATTTTTTCGATTACTGTCTCTTTATAGGCAACTGTTTGTATGTTTTCCAGTGCCACCACCTTTACAGCCTCTTTTACTGCCACATTCCCCTTTAGTGCATCAGCAAAGGACGTTTTCATGGCATCATTTTCCATATTCAGCTCCTGGAACTCTTTTCTGAACTGTTCAATGTTTTCCTTAATCTGAACATTCCAAGCAGCAATCTCGTCTCTCTCAGAAGAGAGCAGTGAACTAACATCTAATTCCTTTAGGTTGTCATTCAGCTGTTTGTTTTTATCTTCTTGTTTAGAAATTCTAGATTCTAGTTGACTCTTTTCCCCTTCCAGCTTCTTTATTCTTTTTTCTAGTTCCTTTCTCTCCTGCCCTTGTGCTTTATTTGCTTCCTCCAAAGATCTTATTTGTTCTCTGAGTGTTTCATTCTCTTTCATTTCTCCATCCATATTCCGAATTTAATCATCAAGGCTTATAACCATTTCCTCCAACTTCTTGATTCTCTGTTTAAGTCCCCTGATGACTACCCCTTCTCCCGACCCATGGGTGGGAGAGGTTTGGGACAGAGATGGCTTCATTTTTATGTTCTCCCTCTCACAGAATATAGAAAGAAGACGAGAAAGAGGAAAAAAAAGAAAAGAGAAAAACTTCTAATTTAGCTTCACACAGAATTTTTATATCTCCATATAAGTGCTATTTAGTGACTCAGTTTGTCTCCTTTCTGGTAACACACATCTTAACTTAAAAACTTGACCATGGTAATTTAAGTATAAAAAGAAAAAGAAAAACAAAAGTCAAACCTGAAGGAAAATTCGAATTTGTGTTTGAGGTGGCACCCACCTGTTTCTGTTATATATTCTTCCTAACTGATAAACTGACTTGCTAACCAAGATACAAATATTTACCTAGTTGGTGTATGTTTACAATATCCTCAGGACCACATACTACTCCAAGCTTTCTTATCAGGTCTACAACCCTAGCTTTATTTTCTTCAAGTCTCCCCTGCCATGTTGGCTCCTGGGATTTGCTTATGCCTGAGATTACCACTGTCTTCTCCTTATCAAGTGCCTGTCTGATGAGTGGGTTTGCCCTTTCCATCACAACGTCTTTCATTTTTTCGATTACTGTCTCTTTATAGTAAACTGTTTGTATGTTTTCCAGTGCCACCACCTTTACATCCTCCTTTACTGCCACATTCCCCTTTAGTGCATCAGCAAAGGAAGTTTTCATGGCATCATTTTCCATATTCAGCTCCTGGAACTCTTTTCTGAACTGTTCAATGTTTTCCTTAATCTGGACATTCCAAGCAGCAATCTCGTCTCTCTCAGAAGAGAGCAGTGAACTAACATCTAATTCCTTTAGGTTGTCATTCAGCTGTTTGTTTTTATCTTCTTGTTTACAAATTCTAGATTCTA
This sequence comes from Halocaridina rubra, assembly GCA_037179515.1. Taxonomy (NCBI): domain Eukaryota; kingdom Metazoa; phylum Arthropoda; class Malacostraca; order Decapoda; family Atyidae; genus Halocaridina; species Halocaridina rubra. The sequence continues at coordinate 14,196 of JAXCGZ010020325.1, forward strand.
GTTGACTCTTTTCCCCTTCCAGCTTCTTTATTCTTTTTTCTAGTTCCTTTCTCTCCTGCCCTTGTGCTTTATTTGCTTCCTCCAAAGATCTTATTTGCTTTCTGAGTGTTTCATTCTCTTTCATTTCTACATCTAAATGTGCGTGGTTGTAGTACGTTAGAGAGCAAAAGATGTGAGATTGGATATATTTTTGGTAAAAGGAGGATGGATGTATTGGCATTGTGTGAGACGAAGATGAAAGGAAAAGGAGAAGTGGTATTTGGTAATGTGACGGGTAGGGTGTCTGTGGTTGAAAGGGGGAGAGCGAGAGAAGGTGTGGCATTATTACTGAGTGAATGGATGGTAAATCAGGTAGTGGAATGGAAAGAAGTGTCATCTAGGCTGATATGGGTGAGGGCTAGGATAGGAAGGGAATCTTGGGCTTTTGTTAGTGCGTATGGGCCAGGATGTGAGAGAAGTGAGGAAGAGCTGGATGAATTCTGGAATGAGTTAACTAGATGTGTGGATGGTCTGAGTAGAAGGAACTATGTAGGTGTGTTGGGTGACTTGAATGCCAGAGTGGGTGATGGAGAGATAGAAGGTGTTGTAGGAAAGTATGGGGAACCAGGTGGGAATGAGAGTGGCGAGAGACTGTTAGATATGTGTGTGGAGCAAGAGTTGGTGATAGGTAATAGTTTATTTAAGAAGAAGTTAATATATAAGTATACATGGATGAGAGTGGCAAATGGAAGAGTGAAAGAAAGAGCATTGATGGATTATGTGCTGGAAGCACAGAGCATGATTGGTAGAGTGAAAAATGTACATGCATTCAGGGGTGTGGCTGCTGGGATGTCTGATAATTTTTTGGTTGAAGCAAAAGTGGTAGTAGCAAAAGAGTGGGGAAATAGTGTGGGGGGATGTAGAAGGGAAATAGTGAAGGTGGAAGAGTTGAAAAAGCCAGAGAAGAGACAGGAATATCAGGACAGGTTGAGAGTGGCATATGACAGGGTGAAAGAAAGAGAAGTTGGGGAGTTAGGGGAGGAATGGGAGTTGATGAAAGAATGTTTTGTGGGACATGCAAGTGATGTGTGTGGAAAGAGGTTTGTTGGAGGTGGCATGAGGAGGGGCAGCGAGTGGTGGAATGAAGGGGTGAAAATGAAGGTGGAAGAGAAAAAGAGGGCTTTTGAGGAATGGCTGCAATGTAAAAGTAGGGAGAAGTATGAAAGATATAGGGAGAAAAATGTGGAAACCAAGCGGAAGGTAGAGGAAGAGAAGAGGTTGGTAAATGTTAGGTGGGGACAGGATTTTAGTAGGTCATATGAGGAGAATAAAAAGAAGTTTTGGAAAGAAGTGAAGAGAGCAAGGAAGAGTGGATCGAGGATGGAAGAGACAGTGAAAGATGTGAATGGACAGATGTTAAGAGGGAACGATGCAAGGAAAAGATGGGCAGAATAAATTGAGTGCTTGCTGAATGTTGAGGAAGATAGAGAG
>JAXCGZ010020326.1:5000-15620 GCA_037179515.1 Halocaridina rubra
GCAGCTTGTGTTCAAGTAGTTAGTCATATTAAATATACTTTCTCGCACCTTGTTACTTTCTAATTGACATACATGTTAGGTTTGGTTAAGATACCTTAGGTTTGGTTAATTACATAGTCGGTTAGTTAATCAGTTAGTTAGCCAGGTAGTTCTTCAATAACCTAAGTTGGTTTGGATTTGCGTGGATAGATAGTTACTTAGTAAATTAGTCAGTTAGTTAGTTAGGTAGTAAATTGCTTAGTAAGTTAGTTAGATTTTCTATGAGAGCAACCCCAGGACAGGCAAGAAGATTTATATCATCCGGCCCGGACACCAAGAACACATTATGTCCAAGAAAAAGTTAAAGGTTAAGGATAAGGCAGAAATTAAATAATGATATTCAATAGGAAATCGATAAGCTGAGAAAATAATCAAAGTACTGAGGACCTAGAGATGTGGCAAGATTAAGCATTGAGATGAGGCCAGATCTGCTTTTTGAAAGAAGAAAGGTCATAAGAATTTGGAAAGACAGAAACAGAAAGAGAGTTTAGGAGTTTGAGGGAGGATGGGAAAAAGCAGTCTCTGCACAGACCGATCCTCAAGCTAAAAATCTCCTCACAGTACCTGTGAGACGAGACTGCTTCACGGGTGTTACACAGCTTCAGCAGTGAGGGAGGGAGGCAACTCGTCAACTTATCATAGCAGCCATGGAAGTAGTAATTAAAGAAAAGAGAAAGGGATGATGCTTCACAGCTGACAGAAAGAGAATCTAGCTTAGAAGTAAATAAGGGTCATTGATGAATCTGATTGCCTTAGATTCCACCCTATCAAGAAGATGAATATAAGAAGGAGCAACCAAGATGTGCGTTCAGATCCCAACGGGTAAGGCCTTTATATATTTTAAAGTACTTATATGAAAAAAATATAATGACGAAAATGAAAAGAAGACCATTGTTTGGATGCAGATATAGATATTTGGATTATGTGATTCTTCCAATATAAGTTATATGTTATCTGAATTCCTAATATGTTAATATGATTAAGAGTGTAAATTTCGTTAATTTCGAAGACAATTAATATATTAGGAGGAGGAGAAGATAAAGAGATAGCCAGAAACTATGTCTTGGAGGCATCAAATTGAATTGAATTTTGGTTGTCCCACTCGAATTCCCTCTGTAAATCGGAGTTGAGAATTGAAGAAAGAGTGATACAATTCTGTTTTCGAGTAGCAGATGAGGGTTATGAAGCGAAGGCAGAGGAAACATGAAGGGTAGAAAAGTCGACAAAGAAATGGAGAAAAGACTAGAAAAAAAAGATTGATGATGATCGTTGATGGAGAGAAGGAACATAGTAAGTGAAAGAACAGATCTATGTGGAGCGCCCTTGGTAACTGGGAATGAGGTAGATGTTACACTGTCAACAAGCACATACATATAACGGTGAGAAAGAAAACTCGAATTCAGAGAGCAAAGACAAAGGATAAACTCATAAGTAGGAAGTTTTGCCAAGAGAATCTTGAGATATCAAGGGTGACGACAAAGTATTTTTCATACTTCCTCCAAGATGACCATGCATGAAAAAGTATTCAACACTGCATATTCACTCTCTGAAAAGGAGATCGCTTTTGATCAGTGGTATAGTGCGCAAAGTTGGCAAGTGACAAGCCTGAATTTCATGGTTCGATCAGACCGCAGGACGTTAGGATGGGCATCAATCCTCCATTTTCAAATCTAATCCATCAGTGCCCACCATCTTTAGAATGGGGACTAATTGTGACACACAAAAAAACAGAAAATAAAATTTATTTTGAAAATTTCAATATCCAGTAGGTACGCTCTCTAGAATATCTAGTAATTGTCAGTGCTGCGATTCGTAATTTTCCGAATAATATAAAAAAAAGAATATAAGTACTATATGATACATATACAAAATACCATAAAACATGATTTTAAAGAGATCATATAGGATAAATTCAATTATACCGATTTCCCCTGAGGTTTCTTATAACAACGTTGGTATTGAATATTGCAAGTTTCTCTGCGCTTGTATCATCATCATTACATCTGAATGCATGATCATTTATAGTATTCTGTAACGTTAAAAAATATATATTCTAAAACTGTGTATTGCGGTAAAATACACTGAATTTAAAAAATTCCCTTAAATACCAGGGGCAGAGGTAGTTACAGGGTAGGTGGGTCCTGCATACAGTAGTCATAAATCCTTTCCAAGGAGATATAATTAGGCCAAGCTCAGCTCTTTCATTTATTTTACCTTTTTCTTTTTCCATTTCTAATTTATTTCACTGAGATATGACACTAGGATTATTAAGTTCTGAAATTTTGTTACTATATGTATAATTCATACGTTTATTCGACGAAATATTCATAACATACATTGTTCCTTTTACAATTAGTATATATATATATATATATATATATATATATATATATATATATATATATATATATATATATATATATATATATATATATATATATATATATATATATATGTATTAACCCAGTGGTTCCAAATCTGTGGTAAGCGGACCCCTGGTGGTCCGCAAAGTTAGTATTGGGGGTCCGTGAACTTAATTGAAATTATCATATATATATATATATATATATATATATATATATATATATATATATATATATATATATATATATATATATATATATATATATATATATATATATATATATATATATATATATATATATATATATATATATATATATATATATATATATATATATATATATATATATATATATATATATATATATATATATATATATATATATATATATATATATATATATATATATATATATATATATATATATATATATATATATATATATATATATATATATATATATATATATATATATATATATATATATATATATATATATATATATATATATATATATATATATATATATATATATATATATATATATATATATATATATATATATATATATATATATATATATATATATATATATATATATATATATATATATATATATATATATATATATATATATATATATATATATATATATATATATATATATAGATATATATATATAGATATATATATATATATATATATATATATATATATATATATATATATATATATATATATATATATATATATATATATATATATATATATATATATATATATATATATATATATATATATATATATATATATATATATATATATATATATATATATATATATATATATATATATATATATATATATATATATATATATATATATATATATATATATATATATATATATATATATATATATATATATATATATATATATATATATATATATATATATATATATATATATATATATATATATATATATATATATATATATATATATATATATATATATATATATATATATATATATATATATATATATATATATATATATATATATATATATGGTTAGTTCTGATTTTGTTATATTTCAGTCATATACATACATGTATATATATTTTCCTACATGAATTCATTTGAAAATGCATGCATATCAAATATACAATGGAATGTCAATAAGGGAAGTAATTTTATATACGCACATTAATATCTATATAATATTTTATGTGTCGTCTCTCACGAGCGTGAACTGTGAAGGTCATTCGCATTTAAGGTGTAAGGACAACTACCTTTTACACGGAAGAAAGATTGATATATATTAATGTAACAGTAAGCAGTATCATTCGAGCTAACACAACAAGAATGGTCTATGTATATTCTTTTGTCATGCAGTATGACAAAGCATTGATTATAAACCCTCAACCCACATTTCCTTTATTGGAAGCCTGAACGGAAGCTTTATATATGATTCATTTTTATAGTTCGTGCTTAGTTAAATATCGCTCTTACTAAGATGGAAGTGTAGTCCGCAACAGCAAAACAATGAAGAAAACACGACCATATTCATAACCTCTCTTGCATTTTTTTTTTATTTCTAGAAAGCATGAAGTTGAAAGGCGTGTATGGCTTAATGAGGCTATTTTTCATTCATTGGGAAAAATTATTGTCCTTGAGAAAATCACATCATTATATAAAAAGAATAATGAATAAATAGCAGCAACTTTGCGTGCTAAAATTAATAGCATGATCATAAGATTTCCTTTTGAATATGAATCTTCTAGAAACAATTAACACTATATCTTAGCCAAGGGAATTGCTATTATTCCGAAGTACAAGATGCCAAAATTAACTTTCACCTCCTCATATTACTCTTTGTAAAAAAAAAAAAAAGGATTTGTTTAAGTAGTAGGGAGAGCAAGTAGGGAATGGGAGATATTTAATTGCATTGAAAACTAAATGATTCTAACTTTTTTTCTAAATACGGAAAAGTCCCCCTTTAAGTACTAAAGCGACTTTCAGATCGATATCTGGGAAGTTATTATAGAATCCATCATTATTGTTGTTTATTCGGTATGAATAAGAATTAGAATCTCTTTTGTACCAATGCAGATTTCTGTTTATGTATTGCACTCTTCAATATGGATGAGATACAAGAAGAGAATGACACAGCTATTTACAGCTCAAGTGTTAAAGAGAACTCTTGAACAGTATTTATGTCTTATATATAAAATAAAATAATTACGTTATGAACTCACGCAACTAAAAATACACTCTTTTCTAAAGTAATAAATTAGATGTATACCAATATATTCCAAACAATATTTCAACTCTGTAATACTGAAAAATATATTATTATCGTGCATTAACTTCTCTAAAATTTAAATACAAGAAACAGCGATTCAGAATCTGGAGAGAAAAGGGTTGAAATAAAGACAAACTATGAGGCAAGTGAACAAGAAACGCAAAATAAAAAATGCAGACAACAGGAACGATTAGATGTAATAACTATTTTACTTTAAACATGGAAAAAATGCAACATAAAGAGTAAGCAGCTTTTCTGGGATATGTTTATAAAGTGAGATATTTAGAAATGTTAATAAATAGAGATATTTATACATCTATACCAAGAACCAACTCAAATGTATTATATATTTAAGTTCAAAAGATTGATGGCTGTCAGAAAAGTCTCAATAGTTTTTATAAGTTATCAAACACTATCTTGAATCTAAATACAATCTTTACTCTCTTTTATATAAAAAAAAAGAAACTGCCTTTCAATAATTGCATGCTACATATTTTGAATGTTCGTGATTTCCAGCAAATTATAGGGAAGGAGGTGGTTAAAGAAATTAGTATAAATTTTATGTCAAAAGAGTTTGAGAGAAGAGGATGGAGATCGTTCAGTGAGGTAAAGACATCTATGACGAGTCTTTTGCAAATAAAATGAAAATAAAATTAATATTAGCAAAGAATCCCATCAAAAATAAATAAAAAAATACCATTTTGAAAAAGAAAGCAGAAACAATATCTGGAAGCGAATCTGAGCGATGCTGACACTACTTACAAAATATAAGTCAACGCTGAATGTATTTTAGCAGTACGATCCATAATTCATATCCTGAAAGCATGTGAGAGTTCCATAAGAGATCAGTGACATCCTTACACTGTGTAAGTTACTACCGAGACAACAATGTAGCCTCATGGATGAAGAACCTGAATCCTCGTTACTGAAAGGAACAACCCTCACAATTTATGTATATGCAGGAAATTAGTTCACTATCTATTTACATAAGTTTTACTGGTATATGAAAGAGAGAAGAAATGAATATAAAGAAGCGCGATTCGCAAACAAAGAGGGAGATAAACTATAAAGGTAAGTGATATGATGAGCTATTTTTGATTGATCAAACGTTCAGCAGGCACCTTGCAAGGCAAGCATGGCGCCACTGGCGGTTTCCCAGCGTCATCTGTTATGGATCTGTGAGCTAAGGATAGGGGAGAGCAATTTATCTATTCTCGGAAAAATAATTTCCTTTTATCATTTAAATATATTTCCCATGTATTAGTCACATCTTGTTATATATTGTGTTGACATATAGATAATAATAGTAGTAGTAGTAGTAGTAGTAGTAGTAGTAGTAGTAGTAGTAGTAGTAGTAGTAGTAGTAGTAGTAGTAGTAGTAGTAGTAGTAGTAGTAGTAGTAGTAGTAGTAGTAGTAGTAGTAGTAGTAGTAGTAGTAGTAGAAAATAAGTTCTTTTCATAAGTGACCTCTTCTACCATAATAAGCAATATATTTAAGGGTGATGACTTCATCTATTTCTGCCAACATGCCAACTTACAAGCGAGTTAGAAAGCTTTCTTTACGCTCCATTTTCTTAACGAAAGCTTGGCACATGCAGATCGCGAGCACTAAATTCCAAAATAACGGCACATTTTTCTCTTCAGAGTAGTAAGAAATCTAAAGAGCAAATACTCATTAATGCATTCCAGGATTTACTTGAGATTTTTTCATTCCTCAATTTTTTTTAATATGTGAGAGAGAAAGAGAGAGAGAGTGACATAGCGATAGGGATATTTAGATAGATAGTTGGATAGACGGATAGATAGATAGATAGGTAGATAGATAGATAGATAGATAGATAGATAGATAGATAGATAGATAGATAGATAGATAGAGAGATATATAAATAGATATATAGATAGATAGATAGATAGATCGATAGATAGATAGAGAGAGATATATAAATAGATAGATAAATAAATAGATAGATAGATAGATAGATAGATAGTTAGAAAAATAGATATATAGATTGAAAGATAGATAGATATATAGATAGATAGATATATAGATAGATAGATAGATAGGTAGATAGATAGATAGATAGATAGATAGATAGATAGATAGATAGATAGATAGATAGATAGATAGATAGATAGATAGATAGATAGATAGATAGATAGATAGATAGATAGATAGATAGATAGATAGAGAGATATATAAATAGATATATAGATAGATAGATAGATAGATCGATAGATAGATAGATCGATAGATAGATAGAGAGAGATATATAAATAGATAGATAAATAGATAGATAGATAGATAGATAGATAGTTAGAAAAATAGATATATAGATTGAAAGATAGATAGATATATAGATAGATAGATATATAGATAGATAGATAGATAGGTAGATAGATAGGATATGATAGATAGATAGATAGATAGATAGATAGATAGATAGATAGATAGATAGATAGATAGATAGATAGATAGATAGATAGATAGATAGATAGATAGATAGATAGATAGATAGATAGATAGATAGATAGATAGATAGATAGATAGATAGACAGAAATAATACCATCAAGCATGGAATAAAGTAATTAGTATATCAAAATCGTGATAGGCACAAGACAGGTATAACATTATATACTTTGCATATGCAGAATCAAAGGAGAAAATGTATATAATCCTCTTACAGCTCTGAAAGGTATTTTAAGGCTGCACATTTGATTAACAAACCTCAGCAACAGCAACAAAAATACATAAAAGCCAAAAGTGTATCAACAGTCACTTTAGAAAGCATATACAGAGCGAAAATTAAATGACAGATTTAGTAAAATACAATGAAAGAAGCAGACAATTAGATTATTCCCGCAAATGTAGTATTAGATATCCTATGTGTACTACTGTTAACCAAGATACTTTTATAAAAAAAAAAACAATTACTTTAGTAAGTAAGGCTTTAAAGTAACAGGAATTCAAGACAACTAATTTTTGCAAAAAAAAAAAATAGGATAGACAAACTGGAAATTATAATAAAAATTCCCACCAGAAAGATAGACAGAGAGAATGCTGATTTTGAAAACATCAGCATATACTTTTTCAGAATACAGCCTAATGCGGTTTTCTGAAGGCAAAGTAACGCATTCAGTTATTTGCTGATGGTGACTTCAGGCCTCTGAAACACTCCAAGGGTAAGAAGAGAGAGAGTGCAAATGGTGCAAATGAAAGTGTTCTTGTATAATACATAACACGCATCTTGTTTCCAATACATGCTTTTCATTTTTTTTCTATTTTTTTTCATCACATATTCAGTCTCTTCTTTGATAATTATGGAGTAAAGGAAGTATAAATGGATAAATATTTAAATGTACTACAGTGTATTAAAATATGCTGCTTCTAGCTAAGCTTCCTAATATTCACAGAAAATCACTCCTAGGGCATAGCGAGAAGTCTGGGCTATTACATACCAGTAAAGAGTTAATGGGGTATGTTGGGTTCTGCTCCTTTCTTCATATGAATGAGAAAAAGCAATTAAAGCGAAAGTGCTTGAACTCCTCAGGCCACATATGCTAGTTCCCATAATTCAACCACCTAATGGCAAAGTTAATAGACTATGCAATAAAATTTAAAGAAAAGCATCTGTATTAGCTAAGTGTAACTAAATAGTATATACGTGATCAAACAAACTAATTTATGGCAAATGCTTTAACACATGCTGGTCAAAGCCCAACCGAACTCGAAGCACTTGACGACCGCATATGTAGATACACTTCACAATATAAATAAACACTAGCGTCTAGAAAAAAGGATGGGGACAATCAAATCACTATACAAATAAAATCATCATTTAAGTGTTGACTTCAAATGAGAAATACTGTGTTCCAAAATTAGGATATATATATTAACCTTGTATCCCTTTTAACCCCTTCTTATCTGATAGAGCCACTACATTGCTGCTGTCATCATACCCTATAATTGAGAAAATACATTTATATAAATACTTGCATTTGCATAATCAACAATAAATCAGATGACACTTAATAAAGGAAAATTCATCTTCCTCAGTACTGTTCCAAGCCTCTCTGATCACAATCTAACGTACTGTTTACGTGTGTATTGGACAACAGAGAGTCATGTGCCCGGAAAGTTTCTCTCGACTTCATTATAATATTTGTTCCCAACTTTTGACGAGAACTGAAACATGAAGAAACTATATTATGATATATTTACACCTAAGATTATTTTTCATGTAAAATAAATGGGCTCTTGACAGTTCGTCTAAGCATTGCAAAAGCAAAAGCCTAGACATATATTCAAATGTTGCTGAGGGCGGAGTAATCCATGAAATTTCCAAAAAAACATCACATCTTGTGAATAAAAATAAAATCAACCGTCATCACCACTTGAAACTGGTGTGAGATCTGCTATTAGGAATGCATAGAAAATTTGGACATGCAATTTTGATAGGTATTAAGTATCTGCCTAAGGTATACTAGGTTAGATTAGGTTTTTTTTTTTTATCAAAAAGTTTATGTACCTTCATGTTTTGTGTAAAGTCCGTTAACAATTCCTTATATCGTGAAGGATATTGTTACATTTATAAATGGATAGAGAGACTGCTATTCAAACAAATTTATTAATTAACTTCTCTTTTTATCCACCTTTTAATTTAATTGGGTTCACCTCTTTTCAAACACGAAACATTTAATAGCTACCTACCAAAAAAATATAAAAGTTTTCTGGTTCCCCCTCCGTTTATAAATATATTGTGAATGAATTGTTCAGGTATTGAGGGTGTATGAAAGAATAATATTGCTTCCAAATTGTTTTCGAACAAGTGTTCAGATATATGGAGCCTACTCTCTATTGATTTATATTGCGCCATTTCACGTAGGCGAGAATTTCATGTAGTGCTATTTGGATGTTAGACTTTGGCTACATATTTACTTATATCCCAAGCCAAATAAACAAAACATTGTTTTACCAAAGAATTTCTAGAATGTCGTATGAAAAACTATAAACAAAATCTATTTGGTTTCCCTGAAAAATTAGCACAAGCAGTTGTTTTAGAGATGAATATAATAATAATAATGATAATAATAATAATAATAATAATAATAATAATAATAATAATAATAATAATAATAATAATAATAGATAATAATAATAATAATAATAATAATAATAATAATAATAATAATAATAATAATAATAATAATAATGATAATAATAATAATAATAATAATAATAATAATAATAATAATAATAATAATAATAATAATAATAATAATAACAAAAATAATAGTAGTAATAATAATACTGATAATAATAATAATAATAATAATAATAATAATAATAATAATAATAATAATAATAATAATAATAATAATAATAATAATAATAATAATAATAATAATAATAATAATAATAATAATAATAATAATAATAATAATAATAATAATAATAATAATAATAATAATAATAATAATAATAATAATAATAATAATAATAATAATAAAAATAATAATAATAATAACAATAATATAAATAGTAAAAATAATAATAATAATAATAATAACAATAATATTAGTAATGATAATAATAATAATAAAAATAATAATAATAATAATAATAATAATAGTAATAATAATAATAATAATAATAATAATAATAATAATAATAATAATAATAATAATAATAATAATATTATTATTATTATTAATATTATTATTATTATTATTACGTCTGCGACTCTGAAGCGGCAGTTCGAGGGTTTGCGAACCGTCACGGACTGAGGTTAGTAAGGGCATACACTCAGGGTAACGATTACATCTGCCAAACTAAGTCTTTCGTAAGAAGGCAACCGTCCAACCCCTTAGTAGAAAATGGAGTTCGTGACGTAAAACCGAATTCATTCAA
>JAXCGZ010020327.1:0-15577 GCA_037179515.1 Halocaridina rubra
GCAAGATGTGTGCCGGTCGGCTCAATCAATATAAACATTAGAAACCAAATAGGTAGAAGTACAATGAAAACAAAAGAGGTGCGATAAAGGGAATAACCTTATTATCAATAAAGGATTAGATCACTTATATCATAACATTCCTTTCCCCTAGAATTTGCAATACATTACATATAAAAAATAAGTCATCAACTTCTTAAAACAAGGCACACATGAAAATTCTATATAAGGAGTTCAAAACACTATTTACAAATTAAGACGATCAGGGGGCTTGATATTTCTCTGAGACCTTCTCACTACTGGAGTCTGTATAGGTAACTCATCACATGCACTATTACTTACATCTCTTGAAGGTACATTAATAACATCTTTTGAAAGTACACCATTTGTTTCTATAATATTAGAATTGGTTGTTAATTCACTAGGAACACTTGTTACAACAGGATTATCAGCTTCAATTTCACTTACAACAGGATTATCATAATCATTATTCAACATTTCATTATTAGACTGATTGAAATCTCCAAAATATCTATGCATCAATTGATCAGAATGTCTTTTCCATATCATATTCCCTGAACAATGTACTTGCACTTTATAATTTCTTAAAACAAATATTACAATTCTTTGTCATCTCTGCAAGGTCTTGGTCAATCTTTGGCCACCAAACCCATTTCCTAGCCTCTGCTTTCATGGCATTTATTCCATTATGACCATTATGTAAATGAGTCAATATCTTACACCTCAACTCTACAGGTATTACAATACGATTCCTGTATAACACTACATCATTATGAAGAGACTATTCATCTTTAACATTACCATATTCCATGAGTAACAAATTATTTTCTTTAGACCAACCAAATCTTAGACAATTAATTAACTGAGACATCACTTTATCTTTCTTATTATATTGTCTAATTACCTTATAAGAAATTTCATCAAAATCAAGCAATTCCACTAATCTTACATACTCAGCAGGAATCCCAGACTGAATTTCATCTTCTACTGGAAGACGGCTAAGTGCATCGGCAATAACATTTTCCTTTCCAGGTTTATGCACTAGATCAAAGTCATATTGAGAAAGTAACAAAGCCCATCTTTGTATCCTAGAATTGGCATTCTGAGGAATTGGCTTATCTTTACCAAACAATCCTAAAAGTGGTTTATGGTCCGTTCTGGCCATAAATTTTCTACCCAAAAGAAAATATCTAAATCTTTTGACAGCGAAAATCAAAGACAATCCTTCTTTATCCAACTGTGAATATTTCATCTCAGCACTACTCAATTTCTTACTTGCAAAATAAATAGGTCTTTCTACTCCATTGACCTTTTGCAATAACACACATCCTACACCAACAGATGAAGCATCAACTTCTACAATCAAGGGATATGACCCATCAAAATTTACTAATACTTTAGAGTCTACAAAATCTTGTTTAAGACATTTAAATGCATTCTGTTCAATCTTTGTCCATTCAAACTTGGCACCTTTTTTCAGTAAATCATACAATGGAGCTGATTTAGTTGAAAAATTCTTAATAAATCTACAGTAAAATGTAATCATCCCTAAAAATGAGTGGACCTCTGCTACTGAGGTAGGACAAGGAGCATCCAAAATTGCTTTAACCTTCTTTGGGGATGGTTTTATTCCTTCACTTGATATACAGTAACCTAAATATTCAATACATTCCATATTTAAAACTGTTTTACTCTTATTTATCTGTACATTATGAGATTGCAACACATTTAAAACTTTCTTGAGTCTCTCATCATGCTCATCTTTAGTTTCACCACTGACAACTATATCATCCATATATGCAGCAACACCATCAATATTACATAAGATCTGTGAAATAAATCTTTGAAAAAATACCAGGAGAAGAGGACAAGCCAAAGGGCAACCTCTTGTATTTATACATTCCTTTGTGTGTATTAATAACTAAAAACTCTTGACTTTGTTCTTCAACAGGTATTTGCAAATATGCATTCTTCAAATCAATCTTAGAAAAAATTTTGCCTTTGCCAACACTGCACAAAAGTTCATCAATCTTAGGCAAGGGGTATTTATCACATTGTATTTGCTTATTCAAATGCTTAAAATCTGCACATATGCGAATTTCTTTCTTATTCTCTTTTAACACAGGTACAATAGGCGCAGCCCATTCACTATGAGATACAGATTCTATAATATTTTCACTTACAAGTTTATCAATGGCCTCTTCAACCATCTCTTTATGGTAAAATGGAACAGTACGTGCTTTTACAAACTTTGGAATAGCATCACTCTTTATATGAATTTTAGCTACAATGCTAGAAATAGGTTTGCTTACATTAACATTATAATCTTCAAACACTTGTTCAACACTTACATTATGAACATTGTTAACCTTGGTACTTCCATCTAATCCTGCTAAATAAATACCAACTTGTTTCATTAGATTTTTACCACATAAATTTGTATTCTTTGAACCAACAACATAAAAGACTTGTGATACATTATATCCATTATACACAACAGGAGCAACCACTTTTCCCAAAACCTTTATTTTAAAATCATCATAAGCCTGTAAGGGTTTCTTACATTGTTCAACTTTCAAATTCAACTTCTCAACCCAATCTTTATTCAAAGTTGAAACAGTAGCACCACTATCAACCTCAAAAGGAACTTGGATCTTATTAACAGAAAAATAAAATTGTTCAGCATGAACAGCATAGATTTTATCTCTGACAGTTAACACTTTATCATCCTCATCATCATTATCACTTAATGATACATCTTGATCATTCACAATCTTTACAGTTTTCCTACTATTAAACTTAGGTTTACTCCTAAAATCTTTCTTGCTTGGTCTATTTGAACCTTTAGCTGTACTATAACCACTCTCTCTTTTGGCTTCTTTACAAACCTTCTGTAAATGACCCTTTTTATGACAATTATAACATGATAAATGCTTAAATCTACAATAAAAGCTGTCATGAGAGGAACCACAATGTTGACAAGATAAACCTACATATTTTCTTCTTACAACCTGAACCTGTGACTGAACCTCATCTTTCTCACTTACAAATGCTTTTTCCATGTTCAAAATTCTCTCCAAAATAGCCTGAGAGGTCATTGCTTGGAGATCTATGTTGAGAGCCACTATATTTGAAAAATAAACTTCAGCATCTACAGCCATAAATAACTGATCTCTTACTCTACCATCAAATTGGTTGCCAAAATTACAATGCTTTGCTAGAGCCTTTAAATCAGCATACAATTCTTTTACACTCTCATCCTTCCTTTTTTTTCTTTGCTGGAAGGCTAGCAAACTTCTGTGATAAGAAGGCTTAACAATAAAATGACCTTTCAATAACTGAACCAAGTCTGCATAAGACTTTGTGTGGGGCAAATCAGGAGCACAAAGATTGCCTAAAACACTAAAAACATCAGTACCCAATGACACAAGCAGGAGATTTTTTTTCTCGTCAGCCTCAGTGACATTTAAATGACTAAAATGTGCCTCTAATAGGCTTAGCCATAATTCCAAGGAAATTTTCGATGGATTAAAACAATCAATTCTAATCTGATTCAACGACGACGACACTGCGGACCTATTCTGTAATATTACCAGTATCCACAAACACTTAGGCTAATGTAGCACCCAAACAACCGACAATTCGATATGCTAGGGTAGCAAAAACGTATGCTAGGCTTGAAGAAACATGCGCCCAAAACTGCAGCAACATCATACAGGGCACCTAGGCTTAAATCCAACACTAGCCTAGTCGAGGTGAATCACGCAGCATCAATCCAGGATCCAATTAGGCATAACCATGGTAGCCTAATCCTGGCGTCGGCAAACAAAACATTTGGCACCTACCAGAAATCTTGCAAGGCGAATCTATTTAAGCCAGTAATATAACCAAACTCGAGAGGTTTCCCATATCCATGAAGGGTTTACTCGTCGCCAAATGTAAAGGTTTGTATTAATAATGAGCGTATATCATGGCTTCCAGTTTATTGTTGCAAGATGTGTGCCGGTCGGCTCAATCAATATAAACATTAGAAACCAAATAGGTAGAAGTACAATGAAAACAAAAGAGGTGCGATAAAGGGAATAACCTTATTATCAATAAAGGATTAGATCACTTATATCATAACAGGCAAGGACTGTTGCCTTCTTGCGAAAGACTTGTTTTGGCAGATGTAATCCTTACCCTGAGTGCATGCCCTTGCTAACCTCAGACCGTGACGGGGCGCGAACCCTCAACCTGACGCCTCAGAGTCGCGGGCGCTACCGCTTGAGCCAACGATTTTTAGTAACTTGACAGAGAATTACTTGTTTTTATTTTTAATATTTAGGGGTTTTGAATGATGTCATCAATACTATTCCTGGTGGGAGTCACAGTAGCTCAGTGGTAGATCATGCAAGTCAGGGATGACAAGCCTGACTAAACATGGGTTTGTTCCCACTGTGGGGCGTTAGGAATGGCAGAATGTCCTGATTTCCCAGTTCCAAACTGTATGTGTCCGCAACCGAATGGGAAGTAATTGTGACACGAAATACATGCCTCATTCCCCCTTGCATGAGGGGTGGCTGGGCCAAGAAACAGGCATTCACCATGATCCACACATACCTCAACCACTCGTCTTAGCTCCCTAGGGAGAAAGGATTGCCACATATCCCCGCCTTTCCACCCTACTTGGGTCACCCACAAGACACAAGGGCAAGGATATTCTACAATGAGGCCCGACAACCGGAACTGCTTTACTCCCACGGCTTCATCACATGGCAACTCCTCTTACACCCGTTCATCACAGTTCACTGAGCTAGCAGCTGCAAGAAATCCCTTTGACCAGTCACGTATACACAATCTTCCTCCACTCATTCCTATCACTTGTGTGTGTGTGTATAATATATATATATATATATATATATATATATATATATATATATATATATATATATATATATATATATATATATATATATATATATATATATATATATATATATATATATATATATATATATATACATATATATATATATATATATATATATATATATATATATATATATATATATATATATATATATATATATATATATATATATATATATATATATATATATATATATATATATATATATATATACACACACAAGTGCTCCAATGACATTCCACTCACATTCACTGCTTTTCTCATATCATCCATCCATCTCATTGTCAGCCTTCTTCTTAGTCTAACTTCGATTACTTCTGCTTTCCAAACTTTCTTTGCTGTAAGTTCATCACTCATCCTTTCCATGTGTCCAAACCAACTTGGTACTCTCTGATCTAGCCTATCTGACAGCTTCCCTTCAACACCCATTCTCTGTCTGACATCCTGAATTCTTACTCCAGCTATTCTAGATAGCACCTCACCTCCATTAAGTTAAAAAGAAAATATAGCAGAAACATGTGTTCAAAGCATGAAGTATTTTTTCTCAATTGTGTATTCAAGCTTTTCTTCATGTAGGTTTTTCTTTTTGTTTTATTACCAAAGTCAAATTTTATGTTAAGATGTGTGTTACCAGAACAATGTTTCAATGAAGAGATTACTAAGTAACCAAATAAGTACTCAAGGAGATATAGCAATTCTGTGTGAGGTCAAATGAAATTTTTTTTTCTCTTCGGCATGACCTAAAACGCCAAGATGAAACCATCTCTGCCTCTAACCCCCCCCCCCCATCCAATGGTAGGGAAGAAGTGGTAAAGGATCTCCAGTGGTTGTAGGAGGGGGAGTAGCTCTAAGGAGCCTGAAGTAAAAAGTCAGGGACCTTGAGACCCTTGTAGCAAACCTAGATGATAAAATTTGGAATATGAATAGAGATATGAGAGAGAATGAAGCACTTAGAGGAATATAACAAGGCACAAGGGGAGAGAGAAAAGAACCAGAAAAAAAGAAAAATGCTGGGAGGGAAAAAAAGAGTCTAAACAGGAAGATAACAACAACAAATGGTTGAGTAACAGCCTGACTGAAGTAAACGTTAGTTCACTGCTCTTCTCTGAGAGAGACGAGATTGCAGCTTGGAATGTTCAGATAAAGGAAAGCATCGAACAGTTTGGAAACGAGTTTCATGAGCTGAATAAGAAACATGAGGCTGCTACAGGCTCCTTTGCAGATACGGTAAAGCAAAATGTGGGATTAAATGAGGCGGTGAGGGAGCAGGCACTGGAAAACGGTTGACAACAAAAAAACAGTAACAGAAAACTTGACAGAAAATATTATTTAAAAGGGCTACTGCACTGATCAAACAGGCACATGATAAAGAGAAGTCAGTGATAATATCAGGCATAAGTCAATCCCTAGAGTCAATATGAATGGGGAGACATGAACATAATAAAGCTAGGGTATTAGACCTGATAGAGAAGCCTGGAGTAGTATGTAGTCCAGAGTATAATGTAATCATTCGCCAACTTGGTAAAGATTCTAGGGAGGGAAATGCAAGACTAATGAAAGTAAGTTTTAAGAGAGGGGACACATGTAGAGGAATACTGATGAGGACTAAACCCTAAAAGACCTTCAAGAATTCAAAACAGCGTTCATTAGACCATATAGAACACAAGAAGAGATGAAAAGGGTAAAAAATATGTTGTAAGGAGCTAAAAGGTTAAATGGGGGATGAAGAAGAGATGAAAATTTTTTTATTTCAGTTTATCCAGCCAAAGGGGAGACAAAGAAGATAATGTTAGAAGATCAGGGGATTCAGCCTCATTAAGATTGCTGTGCACATATGTTGATGGGGTAGTTGGTAAGGCAGTAGAATTAAAGGACAGGATTTACAACAATAAAAAGGATATAGTAGCAATTACAGAGACTAATTTAAGTGAGAACATAAACAGTGTCACAGATTTTCCTAAGGGCTTCAGAATATTAAGGGTTGAAAGATCTGAGAGGACTGGTGGAGGGATAGCATTGCTCATAAGTGTAAGATTTCATGTTGAAGAAAAAATATTTTCATTAGAAAGCGAGTTCAAGGAGTTTTCTGTTGCTCGTATAATTGCCAGGACAGAGAGTATTATAATAAGTGTTGTATATAACCCATCAAAGAATAAACATAGGTTAGAAGCTTAAGAGGAAAGTTATATAGGTACTTTCGAAGTCATAAACTCAGTTGTTAATATCGCACGGGAGAAAAAGTGTAGGATTTTGCTTATAGATACTAGAATCATAAAGAGACTGATTAGATAAATCTTGACCTGCACAGTGGGTAGGACTCATTTGGACCAAGATTCCTAGACTGTGTACAAGGGATTTTCCTACACCAACATGTATTTAAACAAATTAGGGGTATGGATAACCATTGCTGCTTGATCTAGTATTCACAGATAATGTGTTGGATATTGAATAACTTGAGTATGAACCACCAATTGGAAAAAGTAACCACTGTGTGTTATCGGCAGAATATGTCATTGAAGATGTTCTGCTTAAAAATAGAGGCACTGAGAAGGACACAAGGATTAACTGTCTAAAATAAGATTATATCAAAATTAATGAAGTTTTTGCAGTTATTAACTGGGGGACCTTATTTAACAACAAATCTGTACAAGAATTGTAGGAAATCTTTTGTGAGGAATATGGGAAGATAGTCGCTTGTTGCATTCCTTCCACCAAAATAGGAGTTATTCATGCCAGAGAGAAGAGGTTAAATAATGAGTGTAAGAGAGTTAAGGATTGGAGAAACAAATGCTGGAAAAGGAACAGGAGGAAAAAACTTAAATGCACGGCAGACTTATAAAAAGAGAGGCAGAGGGAGATGAAAAGGATATCTCCATTAATGTAATAGAAAACCCCAAACTTTTCCACAGCTTTATCAGAGGAAAATTGAAGGTAAAACAACAGGTTTTAATGTTAAAGAGAGAGGATGAAAGCATCACTGAAATGGATGAAGAGATCTGTGAAGAATTGAACAAGGAGTTTCAGTCAGCATTTACGGCAGAAAATACCCCCACCCCCTCAGATTGCAGAGATAGGAGTTTATGGGCCAGTATTAGAGAACATCATCTTTTCAGTCACAAAGGTATACAAAGCATTGATGGATTTAGATATCCATAAAGCTACAGGTCCAGATGATATATCCCCTTATGTACTTAAGAAATGCACTAAATCAATATTGGTGGCGCTATGCATCATATTTAAAAAGATGCTGGAATTTGGGGATATTCCAAGATGCTGGATACGCGCAAACGTTGTTCCTATCTTCAGAAAGGGAAGGATGGATTCAGCTCTAATCAATAGACCTATTTTCTTGATCAGCATAGTTTGTAAAGTTTTGGAGAAATTGCTAAGAAAACACATCTCTCTTCACTTGGAATCCTTCAAACTGTTGTCACTGAGACAACATGGCTTCAGAGAAAACAGATCATCGATAATAAACTTATTGGAATTTTATGATGAAGTAAGCCAGATCTTACAGGAAAGAGATGGTTGGCCAGATTGCATATTCCTAGATTTTCAGAAGGCATTTGATATGGTCCCACACGGAAGGCTTATTAAGAAGCTGCAAGTAATGGCGTGTATAGGTGGAAATGTCTTGGAAGGGATGAAAACTTTCCTAGAAGGAAGGGAACAGAGGGTTAGAGTAAGACATTCAATGTCTGAATGGAGAGGAGTTAGTAGGGAGGTTCCACAGAGTATTAGTTTCAGGGCCACTTTTGTTCCCTGTATATGTAAATGACCTACCAGAGTCTTTAAATTCATTCATGAATATGTTTGCAGATGATGCAAAGATTGCAAAGAAAATAAAAGACTAGAGCAATGGTAGAGAACTTCAGCAAGACTTAAGTAGTCTATATGACTGGCCGGAAAAGTGGCTAATAAAATTCAATACTCTAAGATGTAAGGTAATGAGATTGGGTACAAGTGCAAGAAGGCCCAATTTTGAATACTCAATAGCAGGAGTAAAACTTCAAGAGACAGTGAATGAGAGAGATATAGGCATAAAAATACTGGCATATTTGTCTCCAGAAATGCATTTAAATGGCATAATAAAAGCAGCATAAGCTTGCTTAGCAAGTGTAAGGGTAACATTCAGACACATTGATAAGGAAATGTTCAGATATATTTATGTAAGAAGCGAGGCCAAAGCTTGAGTACGCAGCCCCCTTTTGGAATCCACACTTGAAAAAGCACATAAATAAACTGGAAAAAAATTCAATGACATGCCACGAAATTGGTGTCAGAAATATGCACTCCCAGTTGTGAGGAGAGGCTGAGGGAATTAGACTTACCCTCACTTAAAGCTAGAAGAATTTAGGGGGATATAGTGACGGTTTTTAAATTCCTTCATGGTTTTGACAGAGTGAATAGGGATCGATATTTTGATATGGCTGGCACTAGGACTAGAGACCATAGTTTGAAGATTCGTAAGAAAACTTCTTTGCAAGAAGTAAGGAAATACTTTTTCAGTGTAAGAGTAGTTGATGATTGGAATTCGCTAAGGGAGGATATACTTAATGCTAGCTCAATTCATAGATTTAGGGACAAATAATATAGTATCACTGAGTACCAAAATGGAACCGACCAGGATATGGGGAGTTACGAGCATAGGGCTCTTTCCCGTAAGCACAATTAGGTAATTACACTTACGTAATTACATTCATCTTGTTCTCTTTCATTGCAAGTCTCTGCTCCATACAATGCTGTCAGCACAACTACACCTTCATATATCCTTCTCTTCATTACACTTTTTAACCCACCTAGATATTTACTCCCTTCTTTCATCCTTTGATATACGCCTGCATCCTCTCGTCCACTCTTTGATACATGTGATCCCAGATACTTAAAACTCTCAGCTTCTCCAAACAACTCTTCATTTACTCCCACATTCAGTCTGCCAATATTAACACTCCTTGTGCATTTCATGACTTTGATTTACCAATATTCACTCGCAGCTTCCTTCTTTCACACACCCTAACAAACTCAGTCACCAAATAATTCAGTTCATTCTCAGTATCAGCCACCCGTACAGTATCATCCGGAAATAGCAATTTATTCAGTTTTCACTACCATTCCTTTTACTTTCACCTGTTAGTCTCCTTCCACACACTGTCTTGGCACACTTCAAAACTTCATCCTTGAAACAACGCCATTCTTTTTCCACTCCCTCCTCCATTTTCTCCTTTACTACATTCCACACATTTCTCAGACTAGCCTTATACTCACAGTCTTTCTCATTCACATTTAATTCATTCACTTTTAGCACCTCTCTTCCTCTCTCACTTCTCCTCTTTCTCCACTTTTCTCCCACTTTCACTCTACTTTTCAGTAAATAATTATCATAAAATAAAATAAGAAAAAAAATATTCCTGGCAGTGGGGAAAAAAGAATACCTCATTCATATACTTTGATTAGTAAGTACCAGCTATAAAGTGTAGGGGAGCAAAAGGATGGCAAACCGGTCTTCGATTATTTTTTTCTTACATCAGTAAACTGGAATTGGTGAGTGTGGAGGGGTTTGTCATATGATAAAGCAATGGTTTAAGCCAGTTGTTGCTGTTTAGCCAAATGGTAGAAGATCCTTGCCCACTTACCCATTGGACGGCTCAAACAGGGTGGTGGGGAGAATTGTGGCAACCCTTTATCCCTAAGGAGCTGCAAGGAGTGTTTGAGGCATTTTTGGCTTCTGGTGGATATGTGCTTTTATTCGGCCATCCCCTTACAAGGGGGATTGTGGCCATTGTATATGTATGTATATATGTATTGTACACCAGAAGAGTTGAATGAAGGGTCAGGGTAAGAAGAAGCCCTGCTGCATATTCTTTCATGTTATTCGCCCGTGGACAACTTGTTTGCATCACTGGAATAGGGAGTTGAGTTAGATCTCTAAGACTGATATAACAGAAGGTCCTTTGTTTGGCTGCTTACGTGCATTCTCAGTGTATTTAATTATGTCAACCACTTATCTCTCTTTAAGGTAACATAATGAATTTGTCCACTGCTTGAGAGGAAGGTAATGGATTTTAAGTATAGTTGTGGGATACTGTAGAAGTGTAAGATAGCCACATGTATTTACCGAATTGGACTCACATGAAAGACCCTTTTCTCGGATCCCGTCGTCTCCTGACCGATTCTCTTGTATGTGCTCTTAATTATCTGACTTCTACCAGTGGTCTGCCATTACAGATATATGCTCATTATGCCCACTGAGTTAGCTGTGCCAGGAGTCAATAGATACATCATTGCTGTTTCCTCTGCAGCCGCAATGTGACTAAGTAAAAATTTTATCTTTTATGCCAAAGAATGAGGAAGGTTCAAAGTCGCTTATGCCTTCCCGCTTTGTGGGGAAAAGAAAACACTCATTTATATTCTCTGATTTTTAAGAGCCGGCTATAAAGTATAGGGGAGCAAAGGGATTGTAATCCCATTCTGGATTAATATTTTTACACCAGTACAATTAGAATGATGCTTCAATTAAGGAAGCTACCACAAAAAAAACAAAATTAAGTGGAACTGGAGTGGCAGTGTTTTCAGCGTTGGTCCACCTCCGGAGCTGCAAATCAGAAATAAGCCAAAAAAGCTCAAAAGAGAAGCAACATAAGAGATCAAACTGCCTCACTGAAACCCTGCCCCTCATGGGGCACCAGAACCTAGAGTGACATTCCTTAGGGACTCGGGATGTCCAGCAAGGAAATTTTTTTTTTTTTTTTTTTATGAGTGTGATACCAGAACAGGCAAAAACTGCCCTCATCAATAAAGGCCTGGGCACGAGAAAACACAAAGACGAAGGAAAAGAAAAAGGTTTAGGATAAGGCAGAGATGAGGTAATGTTACACAAAGGAAAACGACAGACAAAAAAAATAGTCAAAGTACTGAGGATCTAGAGATATGGAGGATTAGGCTCTGAGATGACGATAGATCTGCTTTTTGAAGGAAGGTAGGTTATAAGAATTAGGAAAGACAAAAGGAGGAAGAGAGTTCCAGGGTCTGGAGGTAGATGGGAAGAAGCAGTCACTGCACCGACCAATATGCGAGCTACAAATCTCCACACAGTACCTGTGAGATGTAGCCGCTTGGCGAGTGTTACGCGGTCTCGGCAGTGGGGGAGGAATGCAACGCACCAACTCATCAGAGCAGCGATGGAAGTAGTAGCGATGGAAGTAGTAGCGATAGACAAGAGAAAGGGAAGATACCTTACTGCGGAGACAGAGAGAATCCAGATTAGAAATAAGAAAAGGATCATTAATGAGTCTGACTGCCTTAGATTCAACCTATCAAGGCGATAGGTATAAGAAGAAGCACCCCAGATGTGTGAGCAGTATTCTAAGCAGGGACGGATAAGACCTTTATAGATTTTAAGTAACTGTAAAGAGGAAAAGTAAATTATGAAAACGAAACAGAACCCCCAATTTTTTGGATGAAGATTTAGAAATTTGGATTATGTGATTTCTCCAAGACAAGTTAGAGGCTATATGGATTTTTAAGATGTTAATAGAATTAAGAGAGTAAATTTCATTAGATTCGAAGACAATAGGATTATCAGGAGGAGAAGAAGATAAAGAGATAGCCAGAAACTGTGTCTTGGGGGCATTGAATTTAACTAAATTTTGAGTGCCCCACTCAGAAACCCTCTGCAAATTGGAGTTAAGAGTAGAAGAAAGAGTAATATGAGACTGACTACGAGTAGCAGATGAAAGTTGTGAAGAAAAGACAGAGGAAAAGTGAAGGGTAGAATCGTCGGCAAAGGCATGAAGAAGAGAGTATGGTGGGGATTGTTGGAGATCATTGATGAAGAGAAGGAACAGACTACGTGAAATAATAGAGCCCTGTGGAACAGGAAAAGGGCTAGATATCACACCATCAACAGCTACAGATATAAAATGGCCAGAAAACTGAAAATTAGAGAACAGATAGAAGGGGTAAAGCCATAGGCAAGGAGTTTGGCCAACAGTGCCTTTTGCCAGACTCTGTCAAAATCCTTAGAGATATCAAAGGTGACGACAAAGGATTCCCCATAGTTCCTCAGAGAAGATGACATACATGAGTAAGATAGGACAGGAAGTCACAAGTGGATCTTGCCTTGCAGAATCCGTACTGGTGATCGGTGATAAGTGACTTAGATTCAAAGTGTTTCAAGAAGCGAGCATTGAGCAAAGTTTCAAAAACTATAGCAACAGAGGAGGTTAGGGCAATGGATCGGTAGTTGGGAGGAATAGAGCAGTCACCCTTTTTAGGAACAGGTTGAACTAGAGCATGCTTCCAAGATGAAGGATAGATATTGACAGAATGAGGCGAAAAAGACAGCAAAGCAAGGGAGCCAGTTCATTTTCAAACTCCTTAAGGAACCTTGTAGGGATACCATTGGGACCAGATGCTTTGTTCGTCTTTAGCGAGCAAAGAACCTTAAGAACTTTGCGTGAAGAAAGGATAAGTCATAGTCATAGATTGTATTGCCAAATATTTAGTATACATAAAGGAATAAATATGTACATTATATTCACTGGCACTAGCCTGCTGAGCAAGAACTCCTTGGCAGGCAGTTTAATATACATTTCACATAATTTAAAGTATGACGGCAATAGTTAACAAAAGCTCCAATATAGCAATCTCATACTTATCTTGTAATAAAACAAAATAGTAGCCTGACCTTAACCTGGACATAATGATGCACCAATACTGTATTAATTATTAATCAACAGCTGTTTGATTTTGCCTAGTAAATAAATGCTGTTTGAGTTTCTTTTTAAATAAAGTTGTGCCAGTTACTGTTTTTATATCTTCTGGTAATGCATTCCAACATTTTGGGCCAAAACAGTGAATAGAAAATTTGTACAAGGTTGTTCTCGGCTGTGGACATATCAAATTTATAATGTTACCTCTGGTTCCATGGTTGTGTTGAATAAATCTAAATAATTTTTTGTTATCATTAACATCACTATGTATAATAATAATACAGAAATATTGTATCAAGTAATTAAATTTAAGCAAGTTTAGCTCCTTGAATAAAGAGGAAGTTGAATCATATATTGCACTATATGTAATAGTTCTGATCAGTCTTTTCTGAGTTATAAATACATCCCTTACAATTGACGGCCAAGTACAACCCCAGATGGACAAACAGTATATAATATGAGGATAACACACGGAATAGTATATGCTTTTTAAGGCCTCATTTGTTAGGTTATGGCGAATTTTATACAAAATTCCACACGTCTTGGACAGTTTTGAGCAGCCAGATTGAATATGATATTTCCAACTTAAATTTTCATCAGTAATTACTCCCAAAAATTTCTTACAAGCAACTCTTTTATCTTCATACCCATTCACATTAACTTGACCAATATTATGTACTACAGATCTATTTTGAAATAAGATATAGTCAGTTTTGGAAACATTTAGCTTTAATTTATTAACAGAGACCCAGTTGTTATTTTTTTCTAGGTCACTATTTAAAACAGAATGCAGGTGGTCAAGGTTATTATCAGGCAAGAGAAGGTTGGTGTCATCTGCATAAAGAATATATTTGAATTTATTACTAGCATTAGAAATATCATTTATATAAACTAAAGATAACAATGGGCCCAGTATTGATCCCTGTGGTACTCCCCTCTCAATAGTTTGCAACAAAGATGCTTTCCCATTACAATATACGGCTTGTTTTCTATTTTTCAAGTAGCTCTTGGTGTTCCCCTAATACCCACACAAGTTAGTTTTTCTATTAGTGTATAATGGTCTAATGAGTCAAATGCTTTGGACAAGTCTAGGAAAACCCCTGCAACAAAGTTTTTATTTTCCAAATTTTGATAAACATCACTTGTAAAGTTCATTATTGCTTTTTCAGTGGTATTATTAGTACGGAATCCGTATTGATTTTCAGTTAATAGGTTGAACTTTTCAAGGAATTCTTTAAGTCTGTGAACAATCGCTTTTTCAACCACTTTACTTAAGGACGGTAAGATTGATATAGGTCTATAGTTATTTTCATCATCTACAGTGCCTGACTTAAAAATAGGTATTACTTTAGCACTTTTTAGTTTGTCTGGAATACATCCTTGCTGAAAACATAGATTGATTATGTGGGTAAGTGGAGTACCAATGTAATGGGCAGTGACCTGGAGTAGTTTTGATGGAATTTCATCATATCCTGACGCTGTATTTGGTTTTAAGGTTTTTATATATTTAGTGGCTTCCTCCCTTGTTACAGGATACAAGTAAAGCGAAAAGTCTGGTGGATTATTAAGAAACTGTCGGTGTGAGTTTTGTTGCACATTTTCTTGTTCCTGTGTTGGTTGTGGTATAGTTAAGAAATGATTATTAAAGATATTAGCAGTGTGTTCATTATAATTTTTTAATTTTATTTCCTTTGAATGATTAATTTGTTTTCGTCCCATTAGGCTGTTTATTGTATTCCAGGTGGACTTGCTGTTTCCTTTTTCCTTCTTAAGCTTATCCTGAAAATTTCTATTTTTTGCAGCTCGAAGTAGTGTTACTAATTTGTTCCTGTAAGCTTTATATCTGGTTCCAAAAGACAAAGGCCATTTTGATGCAAGCCTTTCTAATTAGTGTTTTTCTTTGATACTATTTTTTAATCCTGCAGTTATATGTGGG
>JAXCGZ010020328.1:0-15541 GCA_037179515.1 Halocaridina rubra
AGTATAAGAAGAGGAGAAGGAGCCCCTATCTGCAACCGTAAAAAGCAATTAGCAAATGTAAGACTAGAAAACTAATTTTTTTCATTATGCAGTGCCTGAATTACTGTAAAATAAAAGATATAAAACACATTCGACTCATTCTATATGCGGTGACCAACAGGTATGGGATGCGCGTCTTGACATAAGCGGTATAAGAAGAGGAGAGCAAACCTCTATCTGCAAACGTAAAAAACAATTAATAAATGCAAGATTAGCAAACAAAATTTTTTTCATTATGCAATGACTGAATTACTGTAACAAAAAAATATATAAAACACATTCTACTCACTCTATAGTATGGTGACCAACAGGTATGGAATGAGCATGGTGGCAGTGAGCATTTGACATAAGTGGTATTAGAAGAGGAGAACGAACCTCCATCTGCAAACGTAGAAACAATTAACAAATGAAAGACTATAAAACTAAAAAATTTTCATTATGCGATGCCTGAATTACTATGACAAAAATAAATATAAAACTCATTCTACTCACTCTATATAGGGTGAGCAACAGGTATGGGCCGAGCGTGGTGGTGGTGAGGACATGACTTTAGCAGTAGGAGAAGAGGAGAGGGAAGCGTAAGAACAAACCCCTAGCTGAAAAAATAAAGATACAGTAACAAAAAAATTAATAAAAGCAGGACTAGAATTTTTTCATAATGCAATACACTGTAATGATGTAAATAAAAAATATTGCACACATTCTACTCACTCTATATACGGCGAGCAACAGACGTCGAGCATGTTTGAGGCGAGCAGGTGATATAAGCGGTAGGAGAAGGAGGAGAAGAGGAGGAAGTGAAAGAGCCAACCCCTAGCTGCAAAAATAAATAAAACTATCATTAAAAAAAATAAAAAACAGCACTAGAAAACTCATCTTTTATAATTATGCAATGCATGAATATAATATTGTAGCATAATATTAAAAACATAACATAAAAAAAAAATTAAAAGATTACAGAGGTGTACTCAATCTATGTATGATGGGCAACAGTCATACTGGGACGAGCGGGGTGGCGTTGACAAGGTGAGCTAAATGGTAGGAGAGGGTGGTGAAGAGGAGGAGGAGGAATGGGGAGAGTTAACCCCTGGTTGTGGTTGGGGTTCATACTGGTAAGATGTGCTGGGCTGAGGGTCATCAATATCACTTCTTTTTTTGACCGAGAAGTTAGCATCAACAGTTGCCTGGCGTGCAGTCTTCCTCTTTTCTTTTAAAACTTTGTTATAGCAGGAAATATCATGCATGACTTTTCTAGATGTCACGCCTGCACGCTCTATATTGGGATCATCCTTATCCAATATTTCCAAGGCACTCTCGATCACGTGAAAAAATTTAGTCAATCGACTCACAGTGAGTGATTTCATGAGGCTCGCAGAAAGTGCTGCTGCCTCAATTTCCTCCCTCTTCTGACGTTGTCGTTCACCTTCCATGTCCTCCAAATCCTTGGCAGTCAATTCCTCCATGTGGGAAGCAAGTAGGGCATCTACATCCTCCTCATTAACGTCAGTGAATCCTACGCAATGTGCGAGCTGAATGCACTCAAGTTTCGTCTTTGACACCCGATCATTTTTTTTTTTTTTTTTAAGTGTGACACCGGGACAGGCAGAAACTGCCCTCATCAACAAAGGCCCGGGCACGAGAAAATACCAAGACGAAGGAAAAGAAAAAGGTTAAGGGCAAGGCAGAGATGAGGTAATGTCACACAAAGGAAAACGACAGACAGAAAAAACAGTCAAAGTAAAGAGGACCCAGAGATATGGAGGACTAGGCTCTGAGATGACGATAGATCTGCTTTTTGAAGTATGAAAGGTCATAAGAATTAGGAAAGACAGAAGGAGGAAGAGAGTTCCAGAGTCTGGAGGTAGATGGGAAGAAGCAGTCGCTGCACCGACCAATCCGCGAGCTACAAATCTCCACACAGTACCTGTGAGATGAGGCTGCTTGGCGAGTGTTACGCGGCCTCGGCAGTGGAGGAGGGATGCAACTCGCCAACTCATCAGAGCAGCGATGGAAGTAGTAGCGATAGAAAAGCGAAAGGGAAGATACCTTGCGGCGAAGAGAGAGAGGATCCAGGTTAGAAGTAAGAGAAGGATCATTAAAGAGTCTGACTGCCTTAGATTGAACCCTATCAAGAAGATAAGTAAAGGAAGAAGCACCCCAGATGTGTGAGCAGTATTCTAAGCAGGGGCGGATAAGACCTTTGTAAATTTTAAGTAACTGCAATGAGGAAAAGTAATAACGAAAACGAAACAAAACCCCCAATTTTTTGGATGAAGATTTAGAAATTTGGATTATGTGATTCCTCCATGACAAGTTAGAGGCTATATGGATTCATAATATATTGATAGAGTTAAGAGGGTAAATTTCATTAGTTTCGAAGACAATAGGGTTATCAGGAGGAGAAGGAGATAAAGAGATAGCCAGAAACTGTGTCTTGGAGGCATTGAATTTAACTAAATTTTGAGTGCCCCATTCAGATACTCTCTGCAAATCGGAGTTAAGAGTAGAAGAAAGAGTGATACGAGATTGATTACGAGTAACAGATGAAGGTTGTGAAGAAAAGGCAGAGGAAAAGTGAAGGGTAGAATCATCGGCAAAGGCATGAAGAAGAGAGGAAGATGGGGACTGTAGAAGATCATTGATGAAGAGAAGGAAGAGAGTAGGTGAAAGAACAGAGCCCTGTGGAACACCACTGGACACAGAGAAAGGGTTAGATGTCGCGCCATCAACAACTACAGATATAGAACGGTCAGTGAGAAAACTGGAAATCAGAGAACAGAAAGAAGGGGTAAAGCCATAGGCAGGGAGTTTGGCCAACAGAGCCTTGTGCCAGACTCTGTCAAAAGCCTTAGAGATATCAAGGGCGACGACAAAGGATTCCCCATAGTTCCTCAGAGAAGATGACCATACATGAGTAAGATAGGACAGGAGATCACCAGTGGATCTTGCCTTGCGGAAGCCGTACTGGCGATCGGAGATAAGTGAGTTAGATTCAAGGCGTTTCAAGAAATGAGCATTGAGCAAAGTTTCGAAAACTTTAGCAATAGAGGAGGTTAGAGCAATAGGTCGGTAGTTAGAAGGAATAGAGCGGTCACCCTTCTTAGGAACAGGTTGAACTAGAGTTAGCTTCCAAGATGAAGGATAGATACTGGTTGACAGAATGAGGCGAAAAAGACGGCAAAGCATGGGAGCCACTTCATCTGCAAACTCCTTAAGGAACCTTGCAGGGATACCATCGGGACCAGATGCCTTGTTTGTCTTTAGTGAGCGAAGAACCTTATGAACTTTGCGTGAAGAAAGGATAAGGGAGGGCATAGGGTTAGAGAGGGGAAAAGACTGAGGAACAGGTGCGCTGGAATCGTTGATAGAAGAGTTGGCAGAAAAATGAGAGCCAAAGAGAGTGGCTTTGTCAGTGGGAGAGCAAGCTATAGAACCATCAGAACGAATGAGAGGGGGAAAGCTTGAGTTACAGAAGTTTTTGGAGA
This sequence comes from Halocaridina rubra, assembly GCA_037179515.1. Classification (NCBI taxonomy): domain Eukaryota; kingdom Metazoa; phylum Arthropoda; class Malacostraca; order Decapoda; family Atyidae; genus Halocaridina; species Halocaridina rubra. The sequence goes on from JAXCGZ010020328.1 coordinate 3,525, forward strand.
GGTTTTTGGCTAAGGACCAGAGGCATTTGTCAGTGGGAGAGGAGTTAAGGTCATCAACTTTCCTTCTTATAAAGGAAGCCTTAGGTCAAAGACTGTGAAATAGTTCACTAACTGTGGGCAAATCTTCTTCCAGGCTCCATTTAGACATGACTGCATTACTTCAGCCCAAGAATCCTTCACAAACCATATGGCGTGCTTGATATTAAATTCTTTCCAGTATTCCTTAACCGCAGTCTTTTTTATGTCTAGCTCCGAGATATCGTCGGCCTCAGCTGCTCTCTCAAGGTCACCCACGCCGACATCAGTCTTACTGCTGAGATCTTTAAAAAAATGCTTGAGGTAGTGCGATTTCAGCATCTGCACTACCCCCTGGGCCATTAGTTGGAGTAGGGAAGTTGTATTTGGCGGCAGAAATACAACTTTGATATTAGGATGAATATCGGCAATTGATGGAGGATGGGATGGAGCATTGTCTAAAATTAGAAGAATTTTGAAGGGTAACTCATGACTCTTGCAATACACTTCTCACTTGTTTGGGAGATATGTCAAGAAATAATCTTTAATAATACTCCCAGTCATCCATCCTTTCAGATTTGAATACCAGTGCACTGGAGATAAATTTTTATAGTAACCCTTTAGTGCACAAGGATTCTTCAAATGGTAAATCATTACCGGCTTCAGCTTCATGTCGCCCTCAGCGTTAGCACCAATCAGTAGGGTAAAGTGATCTTTTGCTGCATTATATCCTGAAGCACGTTTTTCCTCTATGGAATTATACATCCTTTCTGGCATTCACTTCCAGAAAAAAAGCAGTTTCGGCCATATTGAAAATCTGCCTTGACATATATCCCCCTTCCACTATGATGTCCTTTAATTCGTCTGGAAACCGCTTTGCTGCATCCGTATCAGCTGATGCACTTTTGCCTTGTAATTTTCGGTTGTAATAACCAAACCTATGTTGAAATTTAGGAAACCAACCAGAGCTAGCTGTAAAGGGTTTCACTTCTGCGCCTTCCACCTGGGATTTCAAGTGTTCGTAAATCTCACATGCCTTTTCCCTGATGATATTATACGGCAGGTGTGTTTGCTGTTTGTTCTTGATATTCATCCACGTGCTTAGCATTTTTTTAATTTTCTCCATAATATCCGTTCGAGTATATGAAGATTTAGCCGCAGTAAAACTAACACCAGCTTAGGCAATTTTCTTTATATTGTCCGCATTATCACTTATAGTGTGCAGTGTGCTTTCTGAAAGATACATTGCCCGTTTAATGGTGACCGTACTCTCACCATGCTCATACCGGGCCAACACTTGAAGTTTGACATCAAGGTTTATTGCTTTCTGGCTCTTTTGGGAGTAGGAGCACTTCCACAGTCTTTTCCTAGGGGTTTACTAGCCATGATAGTATACTATAATTTGTAAAATTTTGAAGAACTGAAAACACAAACACAGTTATAAAAGAGATATATCCACGCACTTAATGCTTATCCACGTACACTTACCATTTTTCTCATTTTCTCCATAATATCTGATCGAGAATATGAGAACTTCTTACTAAAAATTTTCTCCATTTTCCCCATAACATCCGATCGAGAATATGAAAACTTAGCTGCAGTTGAACTAAAACCAGCTTTTGCACTTTTATTTATTTTTTCCACATTTTCACGGATAGTGCAAGAATTATTGCCTTTCTTGCTCTTTTGGGAGTAGAAACATTTGTGCGGTCTTTTCCTGGACGTTTACTGCCCATGATAGCACAGTATATAATCTTTAAAATATAAAAGAACTGAAATGCAAACCGTAACATTCACTTTTTTTTTTCATTGATGTTCTCCCTTGAGGGTGAGAGGACCTTCCCTTTTTGGCTTGCAGGTGGGGTAAGATTTGTTGATTATAGGTGGTATTCGCTCTTGAGAGCGAATGGGCTTTCCTATTTTGGCGCGGAGGTGGAATGAAATTTGCTTATTGTTGGTGGTATTCGCTCTTGAAGGCGATCGGACTTTCCTATTTTGGCCCGCAGGTGAGGTTGTGCAAAACTGTAAAGATAGTGGAAAACATAAGTGTTCAGTTGAGGATTATTAGTTTTCATCAAACAATTTAATGAATTCCTGTTTTGGTAGTGAAAGAGGGTTATTACATAGTTATCTTGGTGGAGGGTATTGACTGATGATATTCAGTAGACTGTTCATGTAGTTGTTTGTTGCTAGTCTGATAATGAAGCTAGCAACATGAAAGGCATTTGGATCTTCGCTGGATGTTGCAGGGGCACCAATTTTCTGTCGAATTTCTGAAAAGGAATCGCATTCGAGGATGTAGTGGAGCTGTGGATATGGTGAGGCTACCTGGCAGAAGGTGCATTCCCTGATGATATCATCCACTATTCACCAGGTGCACTTGTACACGAGTCTCAGATGGTACACATTGACTGCCGTGCTTCGTCGAAGGTTCTTAGGCAGGGTGATTCTATGAAGATTAGTGGTGGCTTTGTACCACCAGGTGGAGGAGGAGCCAATGTCTGTACACAGGTTGTGTTTAGTTATTAAGACATTAAGGAGTGACTTGGTGGCTTTGGTTTTTATCTGTTAAATCCCAGGAGGTAGAGATATTTGGATTTCTGCTCTAGGAGTGGCTTGTTTGGCTTCCTCATTTCCCTCGATGCTGACGTGGCTGGGAATCCAGGCAAGAGTGATGGCTTTTCCAAGGCTGGTTGTCCTGTGGTAGTGGCTGAGGATGGTGGTGATGATGTACCTTGTCTCTGAGGAGTGGCTTCTTGATGGCCTGTAAGACAAATTAGGGCATGGTCAGCTCCTTGCTGGGTGAAGAAGTCGAGGGCGTTGGCTATGGCAACAAGCTCAGTCTGGGGCGATGAGCAGGAGTTTGACAGTCTCCAGGATTGGACGTGATTTCCGGTGGTGAAGGCGATGGCTAAGGCTCCAGTTTCTTGATTTATTGAGCCGTCAGTGTAGAAGACTTGAAAGTTCGGCCTGCTCCAGTCTGAATTTTGTCCTTGTATATGTTTTTTTAGGACAAGCAGGTTTACCAAGCTTTTGGGGTTGTCAGGGAGCTCGATCTTTATGTCGAATGGTTGGTCATTCCATGGGGGCGGGCATCGGTATTCAGGAAGCGGAGTGTCCTGTATCTTGGCTAGGATGTCCTCCCTGACTGGCAGTGCTTGCAGGCCAGCGCAGACCTTGGCTGCCCAGGTTCTAAGATGGTGGTCGGGGTGGCGATTGAAGGCTAGATGGCGATTTGTGCCAGCGAAACATTTATGTTGGGCAGTGGTGGTTTTGGCCACAAAGAGGGTCAGTCTTTGCTGAGCTCAGAGTTTGAGTGGCATGAGTCCCAATTCCATCTAGATGTTTTCTCCCTTGGTCCACATGGGGGCTCCTAGCATGGTACGCATGGCGTTGTTTTGAATGACTTCTATCTTGTCCCACTGTTGGTCTTTTAGTGATCCATCATCGGTTTAATGGCGACTGTACTCTCACCACTCTTAAAACGGACCAACCCTTGCAATTTTATATCAAGAATTATTGCCTTTCCCGCTCTTTTGGGAGCACTTACACAGTCTTTTCCTGGGCTTTTGCTGACCATGATAGTACAATATATAATATTTAAAATATAAAAGAACTGAAAACACAAACCATAACTCACCGAGATGCATTGCTGGTTCAATGGCGACCATACTCTCACAACAGCCCAACACTTGCAATTTCATTTCAAGAATGATTGCCTTTCTCGCTCTTTTGGGAACAAAAGCACTTACACAGTGTTTTCCTGGGCGTTTACTGGCCATGATTGTACAATATATAATCTTTAAAATATAAAAGAACTGAAAACACGAACCGCAACACAAACACACTTAGGACATGAGATATATCCATGCACTGTACTGGGTAACAACACACTGAAGCACATAGCAGTATGGCGGGGAAGGGCCTCCAAGGCGCTTGTTTATTTAATAAAAGGAAAAAAAAATTTCTATTCTTTTTGGCGCGAGTTATTCTCGAATTTCGTATTTTATTATTATTATTTTTTAGATGAGTTATTCCAATTTCGCAGATTATAAACACGCATAAAAAGCAAACTGGGTGTACATATTTATTTTGTGGATTCCTCCTGTATCATAAATAAAGTGTTTTACCATATAAATTGCAAATAATTAAAAAGTAATTTTTTTCTGATTGGCATTGCAAACGTTTATGGTTTCCCATAATTTAAGGAATACATGCCGTATTTGTCTCGCTTATTCTTCATTTATTGTGAATAAATTGTTTTATGCTGATACTGGCAAATAATTAATGGTTTTGTATGCTCTTACGGTAGTGTAAATATGTCTGGTTAGCTGTGACTATCGATATATTTTCATCCAGTAGCATAATATTGGAAACTCATTTATTTGTGTGCTCGTGCCTTCAGTTTTCCCATTATTAACGGTGTGTTTTTTTCTGTTTCTGCAATTGCAGTGTCCTCTATTCTACTCTGCCTGTGTGATAGAGGTGATTGGCGAGTTGAGGCCAAAGTCTTGGTCTCCGTCTGTTGTGCCGGAAATCAAAATAGTGCTCACCACCTCCGGGATTCGAGGCAACATTCCATAAATTTAGATTTTAAATTTGCTCCAGCTTTCCAAAATATTTATCTAATTTCTTTTAATGTGTCATTGCATTTTCAAAACTGAAAGAAAGTTGAATTCTGAATTGCATTTAACCAAGTAGTGGTAGTACAGGTAATTTAAAAATGCTATTAAATGTCCTGTCTGTTTGTGAGCACTTAACCGAGTTCAGTACTTTGAGTCCACTTAGTAAAACAGAAACTTAACAACAACCTCCCCACAGTGTGAATGCAACAATGCGTATACAATTTAACCATATTTTGTTGGTTCTGTACGGTATATTACGTTTCGGTCACTTATGCATAGTGTGAATCAGACTTTATATGTAACAATGTATGCACCCATATTTCCGACGTACCTATTACCCCTAGAGACGAGGGGAGTTTTTGTGAGGCTTTCTTACGAATTAGGTTGTTGCTCTCGTGAGAGCTATGAGATATTCAAGTCAAAGGATGTACGTTAGAGATAGTGGAGTAGACATTAGAGCTTGATTACGAGTCCCATGATTACTTTTAGTGGAGACATCCGAGCTTCAATATAGATGAGTACAGAATTAACTTATTTCTAACGATGCTTATAAGTACGCATGAGGGACAGAATGAACTCATTTATTCACGAGCAGGATGTCTGTATAAATCTAGAGCTCCACAAGTATAGCTTTTTTTAGTATTTTTTATGAAAAATATAAACAAAAAACCGAGGACTAGTTACGTATGAGAAACATACTATAACTTAATAATAACATGAGGGAAAAAACATACCTTTTTCAAATTTATCACCGAAATTTTAGAGGCTTACCTATTTAAGCAATTTTCACATTTTATCGGTAATATAACACATATTCTAATTTAACTAGACAAATTGTTTTTAAATTTCAAAATTTACTCATTTACTCTTTTTCTCTCTTTGAAAGCACACCATGAATATCGTATTGACTTCTGAAACGGACTTAAGTTACACACTCTCTCTCTGATTTAACCCACACCTTGAATACCGTTTCGAATTGCAAAATGTATTTAATTTACCCTCTCTCTCTCTCTCTACACCATGAATATTGTATTGACTTCTGAAACGGACTTAATTTACACACTCTCTCTCTGATTTAACCCACACCTTGAATACCGTTTCGAATAGCGAAATGTATTTAATTTACCCCCCCCCCCTCTCTCTCTCTCTACACCATGAATATTGTATTGACTTCTGAAAGGGACTTAAGTTATACTCTCTCTCTCTGATTTAACCCACACCTTGAATACCGTTTCGAATTGGGCGTTGTTATTAAATGAACGTAGCTCTGTATGAATTGAGCTCCCGATAATATTGCGTTTATCAAGTGACAGAGTTAAATGCACAGCTATAAAATTAACGAAAGCATACTGAAATATAAATCTTCAAATTTAAGTCAGAGTAATTATTACAACTTTAGTGTTTAAAAAGATACAAAGAAAATTCATTATAATCTTATAACATATCAGAAACCGTTGAAAGTGTCTCTCCCAGTGTTACCGATTTCAACCACAACCTCTCGCAACCGACCTAAAAAGGACCTTTCTTAGGTGAACCTGCAGTTCCCCTCATACCGCAGTTCCCCTCCCATTCACACCAGAATGTCCTCATCGGAAAATGTTGACCTTTCTGACCTTCCGTGTGTAAATACTGATAATTTTCCCAAAGTGTTTATATCATCTCTGGACAGAATATTCGTATATTCACGTGAGGACATCAGAAGGGAATTGGAAAAAATTAAAAAAGTCACTCTGTACAAAACAAGTCAACTTTTGTTTTCGAAGGTAGTGGAACTCTTTCCCCAATACAGTGGTAAACACATCATAAAAAAACGAGTTAAAAAAGACATAACTACAAACATAATAACTTTTAGCGCAAGTGTCCTGAATATCTCAATGAACAGTGAACTTGACAAACTCTTTCAACCTCAAACTTCGGTTGTAAAATCCATAGAGTCTAAAAAAACACACGACCTAGGAGACCTACATCGAATGATAGAAAGTCTTGCAGATAAGGTGAAAATTTTGGAAGCAGATGCTGAAAAGGTGAAAGCCTTACAACACAAGGTGGGTTTGCTAGAATCTGACATTGTCCTACTTAAAAGAGATAATTCTAGGCTGAAACTCCTATCAGAAACATCTCCACCTCTCAGTTCAGTGCTGTCACCTAACAACGATGATGTCCCTTCTATCAACAACCCTCAGGTTTTGCAAACTAGGTTTTCTGTCTCTACTCACAATTCCTTCATTGCATTGAGAGACGAATGTGACAGTGGTAGTGAAGAAGAGGTAGATCCAGATAAAAGTGATAGTCATCAAGACAGCCTGAATACACCATCTAGCATAAATAATCAAATCAGTAACAGGTTACAAAATAGTGATGAAACAACAGCATCCTTCCCCACTACTCCTAACAATACAACAACAGGCACTAACCAGAACAAGATTCTTCCCAGCACAAACAACCAACCTGGTAAAGAGTTGCAAAACACCGAAGAAGATATAGAGTCAATCTCCACTACTCCTAACAACACAGCAACTATCACTAACCAGGACATCCAAATTACACCTTCCAGCACAAGTAACCAACCCAGCAATAGGCTGCAAAATAATGAAGAAAACAGAAAAGACAAAATAGCAGCAGTCTCTATTCTAAACATTCCATCGAAGTCCTCTCCCCCACAGCCACAGTTGCCCAATAATGCAAGTGCAAGGGTTACAGCTCAAATATATATTCGCATTCCTGGCAACCCCTTTGAGAGAGAGATACGTAATACATTGACAAATCAAGGCATTCCTTCTGAAGAAGTCTTGATTAAGGAGCTTTCTCGCAAACCAAACTGGGTTTCCTTCGCAATAACGATATCGAAAGGATTTAAATATGTGCCTTACAAACTGAAGCAATGGCCTACAGGCACAATTGTCCAGCCATTTCGTGGGGGCAAACAATGGACACAACCTGGGTATTCTACAAAATATCCCAAACTACAGTCATACCAAAATAAACAGCAAAGAGCTAATGAAACAATCCCCTATACGCGAGACTACAGAAAGAGGCACGATACAAACCTCTCTTATCGCCGTCCACGCACAAGAGACTTCTCCTGGAGTGATGGCTCTTACAACCCTAGACACTCACCTAGGCATACAAACTTTGGGAAGGCCCGATCATACCATGGCACGTACTCAAACCAGCATTACACATCCAACGGCAGGTACAGACACCAGGATCCATGGGCTAACCCCAGAACACACTACAATGATGAATTCCCAGCAGAATCACACAGTCGAAACTACAACTATGACTATGGATACCACCCCAATGAAACATGGTAAGAATGTAACATTAGTACATGTGAACGCTCAGTCCCTGCTCACTCATTTTGAGGAAATAATAATGCTAACAAAAGACTACAACATAGACATCCTCTGTGTAAGTGAAACTTGGCTTCCTCCTACAACTGAAAATAAATATGTGAATATCCCAGAGTTTAAAATATTTCGCAATGACCATGGCCGAGGGGGTGGGGTTTGTATTTATGTTAGAAATTATCTTAGTGCATCAGAAATAACCACAGGTTTAGAAAAAACTGAGGAGCTCGAAGATTTATGGATCACTGTGCAGTATCAGAAACTTCCATCTTTCATTGTAGGGTGTGTTTACCGTCACCCTAAAGCACCTACCAGTTCATTCAATCATCTGCTAGAAACATTCAGAAATATCTGTGTGCGTCATAAACCCATATACATACTTGGTGATTTTAATGATGACTTGCTCTCAGCAGATAACAAAATGAAAAGGGTGATCAACACTGTGAAGTTAACACAAATAGTGACAAAACCGACCCGCATAACCCCTAATTCTAGGACTCTTATAGATCTGATAATAACAAATAAAGTGGAAAGTATACCCTATTGGGACGTAGTTCCCTGCCCAATTGCAGACCACGAGCTGAACATTGCTATGCTAAACATAAACAAGCCGAAAAGGAAGCCTCTCCTCAAGACATTCCGGTGTCTAAAAAATTACTCCCCTGATATCTTTTGTGAAACATTAATCAACAACACAAATGCACTTAATAGAATTAAATACACAGATAACGTCGATTTGCAGGTTGAGATTTTAACAAAAGTCTTCCTTGAATGCTTATAATAGTTGTGCACCCATTGTAACAAGAAAAATAACCCTCCCCTCAGCCCCCTGGCTAACTAATGACATCAAAGAAGCAATGCAAATCAGAAATCAAATACAAAAAGAGCTAAAAATGAATAGATATGATATGACTCTCCGGGAACGTTATAAAACAGAAAAGAAACGTGTCAGATCTCTCATCAGTGTAAGTAAAAAAGACTTTTACAAAAAACAATTTAATGACTCTAGACATGATACAGCAGCAACATGGAAAGTGATAAGAAGCATGATACCAAATGTGACAGAGTGTTTCGCTCAATGTCAACAGAGGCTGTTAGATGCCTTAACAAATAAATTAGTAACATAACTGTTATTTTCTAACTAAAAAAAAAATAAATTTAACATAACTGTTATTTTCTAACTAAAAAAATAATTCCCACTTCTTGACTTTTGCAGATTATGATTATTTGCAATTTGTATTTTAGCTTATAGTTAATTCTATATAGCTTATTTACTCTTCTTGTACGTGTAGAAGTATAGCCCCAATATAAAGGCTGCTCCTATTTTTCTGTCTGCAACGAGCCAAGAAAATTAAGAAACAAAGAACCAGTAACCTAACTTTTCATTAGTATTCTCGTTTTATTTTATTTGCTTCCACTTGTTGCACCTAAAAAATACTGTCTCTCCCTTGCATCTCTGCTATAATTGCCTGCCAGGGACCACCACTAAAATAGTCCTTAAAATGATATCAGAGCCAATTACTGCTCTAGGAATGTCTCCTACAGATGACGTCACGAGGCACAAGGATACGCTCTCTTTTGGCGCCGAGACTGCCCAGAGGCAACATCTCGCCTGGGTGGTCTAAGTTTATTTAAAATCCTTTTACGTGGCATCTTCACAGGAATTCATCTAGCACAACAAGGAATTCATCTAGCACAACAAGGTGAGGGATAGTGTATGGTAAAGCTCGTGGGTCAAGCAAATTGGTTTATTTTCGAGAATTAGTTACATTCGTTACTGGATAAATCTTATGGATTTCTATTCTCAGATTCCATTCCCAGTCACACGAAATTTTGTAGATTACCACACTGGAATCTCACATGCCAAAGTTAATTCCTTAACCTGTAAATTACAGCTGATATATATTGCTGAGAAGTTTCTTTTCACTGAACGTGATAAACGAAAATCTCATCCTCTGAAGACTAGTTATGAGCCCGTAAAAATCTATCTCTCTTCCTAATAAATTCTAATTTCATTTCACCCCTTTCTATCATCGTAAATAAAGTGTTTTACTTCAAAAACTCGTCAATAAAGCTATTTGCCAAAAAGCAAAATTGCAAATATTCAAAAGGTAATTTTTCCCAGTTGGCTATGCAAATATTTCTTGTTAACCACAATTTAATGAATGCATACCGTATTTATCTTGCTAATTCTTCATATGTTGGGAATAAAGTGTTTTGAGTTATAAGTTGCAAATACCTCAAAAGGTGGTTTTGCACCCTTTTTTTTTATTGCAAAGTTCTTGATAACTAAAAGTGAATGAATACTGTATTTATCTCGTAGATTCTTCCTTTATCCTAAATAGAGTGTTTTACCATATTAATTGCATATCAGTAATAAGCATTGCAACTTTTGTGGTTGCCCACAATTTAAGGAATACATACAGTACTGTATTTGTCTTGCTTATTCTTCATTTATTGTGAATATATTATTTTCTTTAAAACCAGTAAAGAATTAATGCTTTGTATGCTATTATGGTAGCATAAATATTTCTGGTTAGCTGTGAATAACCTATATATATTCATCCAGTAGAATGACATTGGAAACTCATTATATGTGTGCTCATGCTTTCAGTTTCCCATTATAAACAGTGTGTCATTTCTGTTTCTGAAATTGCAGTGCCCTGTATTCTACTCTGCCTGTGTGACAGAGGTAATCATCGAGTTGAGGCCAAAGTCTTGGCATACCGCCGTGGTGCCGGGAAACAAACTCATACTCACCTCCTCCGGGATTCGAGGCAGCATTTCATAAAATTTAATTTGAGAAATTTAATTCAATTCTTTTAATGTCATTGCATTTCCAAAATTAAAAGAAAGTTGAATTCTGAGTTTCATTTAACCGACTAATGGTGATATAAATGGGGTGTTCAAGTACAAATATCTGTCCTGTCTGTTTGTGAGCTCTTAACCGAGCTCGGTACTTTGAGTCCCCTTAGTAAAACAGAATCTTAAAAACACTCAAGCATCATTAAAACCCCCCCACAGATTGGCGCCCGAACAGGGACCCGAACAGACAGACTGATTTTATAAATTTATTTTTATTTTGCTTTTTAACATTGCACATGAAAACCCGATTACCATTGGCTCGATTATTGAAATGAATGAATCTTAGGCTGCACACGAAAATTTTCGCGCTAGAAACGTTGCGGATAAGAAATTTTTCTTTGTTTTCAATATTAATTATGGTAACTAATATTTTCTTGTTTCCCATGTGGTAAACAATCTATCAGGAAATCTACATGAGATTATGTGGTAACAGACTTTAGAAATTTTGCATGACGAGAAGACGTGTTATATAAAATTTCATTTATTTGCGTGATAAGATTGAGTTTTAAAGCATTCGTGTTTTATATATCCGTTAAAGGGTGATACTTTAGGAATTGTTTATATTTCCTTGGAATTAGGAATTGGGAGAAAGCATATTAAGTATTTTTGCTTATAATTGTGTTTTATATTCAAGCATTAACTGCTTATAGATTGGAAGAAAAACTTTGGTGTCATTTATCGAGCCTAGGCTAAGCCTTTCATGTGTCTGAGTTGTCACTTGCAAATAAATTTTCTCATTACTAGTAGAAATGCGCAATCTGGCTGCCTAGTAAGCTGTTAGCTTATCGTTGGTGTATTTTGCATAGGATCTGTGCCCTTTTGGTAACACTCCAGAATTTTACTTACGACATTTTATTTGTGGGTACTGCCATATACGCGCTCATACGCAGGCACGACCGCGATACTGTACTTGTTCGTATTACTTACGACATTTTATTTGTGGGTACTGCCATATACGCGCTCATACGCAGGCACGACCGCGTTACTGTACTTGTTCGTATCACCTACGACATTTTATTTGAGGGTACTGCCATATACGCGCTCATACGCAGGCACGACCGCGATACTGTACTTGTTCGTATTACTTGCGACATTTTATTTGTGGGTACTGCCATATACGCGCTCATACGCAGGCACGACCGCGATACTGTACTTGTTCGTA
>JAXCGZ010020329.1:0-15506 GCA_037179515.1 Halocaridina rubra
CAAGGAACTAATATTTATTTAGTAACTATAAAAAAAAAAACACCTCGTAAATCTTATGTTTGTTTGTTTGTTTGTTCCAGTTTTACGTCACGGACTCCCCTTTTCAACCAAGGGTTAGGACGGTTGCTTTCTTGCGAAGGACTTGTTTTGGCTGATGTAATCGTTTCCCTGAGTGCATGTCCTTGCTAACATCAGACTGTGACGGGGCGCGAACCCTCGACCTGACGCCTCAGAGTCGCGGGAGCTACCGCTTGAGCCACGGTGACTACAAACAAGGTAAAAAGAATCTATTGGACGAGGTATATGCAAAAAAAAATTCTAACAAAGTATGATCTGGTCTTATCTTACGTCACGGACTCCCTTTTTTATTAAGGGCCAGGACGGTGCTTTCTTAGGAAGGACTTTGGTTTTGGCAGTGTGACTGTTACCCTGAGTAAATGCCCTTTTGTCCTCAGCCCGAGGCGGATTCACCCTCCTATAGGAGGACATTATAGTGTGCTTGTTGTGGTTTTACGTCACGGACTCCCTTTTCTACCAAGGGCTAGGACGGTTGCCTTCTTGCGAAGGACTTGTTTTGGCAGATGTAATCATTACCCTGAGTGCATCCCCTTGGTAACCTCAGACCGTGACGGGGCGCGAACCCTCGACCTGACGCCTCAAAGTCGCGGACGCTACCGCTTGAGCCACGGTGACTACAAACAAGGTAAAAAGAATCTGTTGGACGAGGTATATGCAAAAAATTCGATTCTACTAAAGTATGATCTAGTCTTATCTTACGTCACGGACTCCCTTTTTTATTAAGGGCAAGGACGGTGCCTTCTTAAGAGGGACTTTGGTTTTGGCAGTGTGACCGTTACCCTGAGTAAACGCCCTTTTTGTCCTCAGACCGAGGCGGATTCACCCTGGTAGGGAAGACACTATAGTGTGCGGTGAACAAAAACTATTCTCTTTTGATCTACAGTTTTGATTTCAATGAAGTGTGCGATGTACACATGAAAATAAAATACTACTACTACTATTACTACTACTACTACTACAACTACTACTACTACAACTACTAATAATAATAATAATAATAATAATAATAATAATAATAATAATAACAATAATAATAATAATAATAACAATAATAATGAAAATAATAATAATAATAATAATAATAATAATAATAATAATAATAATAATAATAATAATAATAATAATAATAATAATAATAATAATAAAAAGAAGTTAATAGTCTTTTTTATGGATTATAATAAGTATGACAAATTATTAATAATAATTCCTGAATATTGATTAAAAGCAGTATTGGTTCTCCTGTCGTATGACTTCCGTCATGCTGAAGCCAGTCCGCCATGCTGAAGCCAGAATCTGAAACTTGTAACAGATCTTGAGCGGAAACGGTTGGTCGAGGGCACGGATATTTTATTACAATGTTTGTAGAAAGTGCCAAGGAAATATATGACCGGAACCGTGAGACTTAGGATCTGGCATCGAGAAGGGCAGGAAAGGACAGGAAGTTAGCCATTTCCTAAACCACAACAAACATAAGCAAGTGTTTCGTACGCAGGTACACGCCCAGGAGAGATGCCCAATAACTCCTCCCCGGAAGTAGGCGGGATTCCACTTTGAACCTGGCGTTGATTAGCTAGGACTAGATCTCACTGATTTCATTGGAGAATTGGATGTAAAGCCACGCCCTGCCCCTGGGGGTATTTCAAGAGCCACCCAGGGCAGAGACAGTTAGTTAGAACTTTGCCAGGGGCACGAATAGATCATAGATTGTGATAGTCATAGGGTGGGGGCGGGGCATTGAGGCGTCGGATGTGTTGTACTCTAGAATAAATATAAGGAAAGGAACTACCGCTTGTCCATTCTTACCTTGTAACCACGCTACCATAATTATAAGTTTATATACGTAGGAGGAAAAGCTCTACGTCAGTGGTGTCATTAGATGGGATAATCAAAAGCACTACGTCAGTGGTGCGCAGCGGTGGGATAATAATTAAAAGCACTACGTCAGTGGTGGCAGTGCGGTACGGATCTTCACGAGAAAAAAAAAAAAAAAAAAAAAAAAAAAAAAAAAAAAACATACGAAGAGACAGGTGAATGCCAGTGCAGACCCGTGCAGAGAAAATAAGAATGGCAAAAGCAGAAATCCAACATCTCCCAATTCAAGAAATGAGTGACGAGGCCAACCACCGGAGAATTCTCGAACTGGAGGAACAAGTGCGGCGCCTACAAGCACGCGCCGACGCCGCTCCGTCGAGAAGGAACTTGGCCGACGCCGACAGTGAAACCGACGCCTCAAACATCGACGAACAGCCGGCCGCTCCGAACCCCGTGGTGACACAGGGAACGCAGCAGGCCCAGCCCCCACCCTGTGCCCTGGTTGTAAAGACGCCTCGAGTCAAAAATTCACTTTTATACCTCGACGGCGCAAATGTAAAAGACCGTGAATGTCCGTCCATAATTCCCGCGACCGACTTCCTGAAATACTTGGGTCTGCGGATGAGAAGTGACGAGTGCTCAAATAGAGAATATTATAAAACTTTGAAGGAACTATTTCTAAGATATTTCTTAGTAAGCCGAAGTGTGACCGGAGCATTGAGTGAAAATGCCCATTACAAGAGGTATAAGTTGCCGGATCCGACCAAGAAGACGGCGATTCGTCGATTTTACTCGAAGAGAAGAAGGAGAACCCTCTCCTTCCTTGCCTTCTGCCATGAAGTTCTCCAGGACCACCTCCTTAAAATAAGCTAAGTACTTGTGATCTGTATCCAGTGAGTAATGGGACAATTAGTAAAAGAAATTGAGGTCAGTGGACGCCGCCATTTTATCTTGTAGTTATGCTTTGACTCAGCCAACCCGCTTATAAGGGGTGTGGCGCTTAATAAGTTGATAAAAGTAGAATTTCTGTACCCATTACTAACATGGATAATTTGTACTAATAGCTATAAGCAGTAATAAACTCCGTTTTTGTTATAATTTGAGTAATATAAAGAATTTGCGTTGGAAGTGCGTTCCATTTATTTGTATTAATGCCTAGATTGAATTGTAAGAACGCGAATGTATCGATTTTTAATTGAAAAAATTTAATGCACGTGAAATCACTGTTACAGTATATTAATTTCTTAAGTGTAAGAATTACAGTGAGTAATATACTTGAATCTGCTTTTAAGGTTTTACTTAGAACACGTGTGGTTTTCGAGAAAGGAATGCGGAAGTGACCATTCGATCTCCCAACCTCGTTATTGTAAATCTGTAGTAATTGTACTGATCCTTGATATTTTAATGTACGTGTAAAATCATTTTTATATAAATTTCTTAAAGCGTAAGAAATAGTGTTAAGATTGCGCCTGTTTTCAAGGTTCTTTCTTTTTTTGGTGTTTTTTTTTCTCCGGGGGAGTAATGTTTTAGCGAAAGAAAGACATAAATGACAGATCGTTTTTAATGTTGTTACGATGAAGGAATTAATATTACGATACGTGTGTGGCATGTTTTTTTTGAAGAATAAGAAATTTCGTGATATTAGTTAGAGATGAGTTTTTTTATTTCACGCTATGCAGGTGAAAGTAAGAGTAAATTAGAGTAGTTTGTGCTGTCCTAGAATAGGGAAGGTTTTTCAGTGTCACCCAAACGTAGCTTCAAGGGAGTAGAATGTTTGTTTGTTCGTTAGAATGGGACTTAGGACTGGTGAGGAAGTCTGTGACCGCACGGCTCAGCCGAGATTTCACCTTTACTCTTCTTCAGAGAGACCGGGAAAGGAAAACCAACATGTTGTAAATAAAAGGGACTTTCACAGACAGAAAGGAGATGATTGACTTGAAAGTGATATAGCGAATGTGATAGCGAGTGAGTATGAATGACTGGGGGTATAATGGGAGGGTTGCTCTAGGGGGTGAAATCGCGGAAAGCACCGTTAGGAAGCATGATTGGGGAGTCTGCGAGGATCGTTCCCCTGCTCCGCCAGGTCCTTCTGCATGCCATATCAGAGTGTATTTATGGGAGGTGATGCGCTGTTGCAATATCTAGTGAGGGATATGGATGAGAAGGTAATTCTCCACCTGCCCAGATATGGTTGAAATGCCGAGTTTGTTTTATTTTTGTTTTGTCCCCTACTCCGCCATTGAGATTATTATTCGATTTCCGAGAGATTCCAAGATAGATGTTACGTGATAAAGGACGTGAATCTATGAATGATTCTTTATTTTCTTTGCTAGCTGCAGTATATACATTATTTGTCTGAAGAGATATGTTAGATTGATAAAGTAAAACTTTGCGAGTTTTAGCCATGATAATGTTTTATCAAAATTATTTCGGCTTGGTCATAAAGAAAGAGTGAGAGCTGACACGAAATGACAACAAGAATGTTACACAGCTGTATCCCGTATTTGAGAGAGCAGATATAAGTCAAATTCGAGATAGTAAAAGAAGATATATATTTTATGTTTGAATTGTTTATGTACAACTCCGTACGAGATTTTGAAGTTTAAGCAAAATGCATTCCTTACTGTTGATAATGAAATATACTTTTTGTTTTTATTATTGCATACACAGAGATAGACTTTTTATATTCTTAGATACCCGTTTTTGTTATAGTTCTTTTTGTATTGAAGAAATCTTTAAAATCTTACTTAAAGGATTCTGAAAAGATTATCTAGAGATAACCATGGTTAATCCCTAGCATTTTCATGAATTTTAGATTACAATCGGGCTAATTAAAGATAATTGAGATTATTAGAGATTATTTGCTGAGTTTTAAAGTTAAAATTAATGACACTTAAGTCCTTTTTAAGAAGTTGTTAAGAAAAAGATATTTGTACTTTTGTTGATAGTAGTAGGGATACTGTCACATATGATTTTAGTTTTTTTGCTTTAATTTCATCAGTGTGTGTGCTTCGACTTAACCCTCTGATTTATAGCATGAAAAGAGAGAGATTGTCATTATAGACAAGGATGTGTATGCTGTTACAGTAAAGTCCTTATCAAGATTAAACAGAGAGGAATGGATTTATGCTTCGACAGTTCTGCAGTTGTACACTAAGTTCTTTTTGCTTTTGTTTTGTTAATGAGGAAATAAGAATAGCCCTCTGACAATAAACGTAAGACTCTATCGATAGTCATTGCTAACGTTTGTTCACGTTCATTTGTTTATTTATTTTATTATTAGAGATACTCTGCGACACTTTTTTATTTTCAGTACAAGTAAAAGACAGAGGCCCAGTCTCAGCTGACTTGTGAGTGGAAACCGCAACGTATTTCACGGTCGCCCAGCCTCTCTCTCTCTCTCTCTCTCTCTCTCTCTCTCTCTCTCTCTCTCTCTCTCTCTCTCTCTTTCCTACCTTTCACTCGACTCTGAGCCTGACAGAGGCTCCGTTCAATGCTAAAAGAATGTAGCCGTCTTTGATTTTTTTTGTGTGTTTTTTCCAGCGAAGCTAGGCGATAATTGTGCCTACATTTTATTGCAGTCAATAGATTGTTGCATGCTGTTATTGCATAAATACTGATAAGACATCGGTAGTACCGCCATTTGCATAAATATTTTTGCCACATGTCGCAACTGTTTAGAGGATAGATAGAACTCCCATTGACAAATTGTGGAGCCAGCAAGTTGCCACTTATGCTATATATATATACATTGATTATGACAGCAGGAATTTGAATATTAAAGGAGACTGTGTTAGAATAAGCATCACTATGAAATATAAGTATAGAACTCTGTTCTTACTTCTGAATATCAGTCTCCATTGTATATATATTGATATTTTTGATTTAGTATATTTATTTTTATTGTTTATTATTCTTATTTTTTAGATCATGATTATTAGTAATGTTATTATGTTGACTGATATTGTTGCTATCTCTCAATGGCCTGTTGCTAATTATTATTTTTGAAATGAAATCAGCAGTAACTTGATGATTTGTATCTTTTATCTGAATTCATACTTGATGTTACTGTAGCCACCGCTAATAAGAATGTTTCTTTAGTGGCTTTTCTCAGCATTTAATGATTGTTCTTTTTGACATTTATAGTAGAGTAATGCTATGTAGCAGTTGCTAAGTCCTAAGTATCTTGGAATAATAATCTAGTTGTGTAGACACATACCTTCCATTACCACCCTATTCCTAGGCAGCCCCGACCTGCAAGTTCTAAAAGTCTTTAGATTTTGTCCGTCAGACAAGTCCCTAGTGCCCATTGAATAGAGATTGCAATCACTTGCAGTTGCAGGGGAGGCAAAGTATAGCCTCGATTACCAACGTATGGCCATTGTTGGTACCCTGAAGTCATAGGGAACCTTTCTTACAACTGTAGTAGTGACATAGGTTCAAACTTTCATCCCGAGATCTACTTCGAAGGTACGTGCGAGGGCCGTAAAGGAAGAGAAACGCTGTGACGTTGCAGGTCTCCTGCGTGGTGGTCTTAGTCAAGATCGGCCGAGGGCGGGACGAGGAAGCCGGGCTGGAAGGATTCGCGGGATGGGGCCCAGTCCTTGTCCTTTTTGTTTTGCCTAACCGAGTAACGGAGATATGGCAACAAACCTGGGCCTGCAGCGAGGACAGCGGGGGAGTGAAAGCGAAAGAATCCCCGAGGGAAACCGTGGAATCGCACCTAGCAAGAATTCATGAGCAAGGGACAGAGAAAACGAAAGTCGTCCTGGACAGAGAAAGTAAAAGTCGTCCTAGACAGAGAAAACGAAAGTCGTCCTAAGACAGGGAGGACAGTCCTAAAAGAATAAAAGTTTTAAACTACTTTAAAAACCCAGGTAATCTTGATGAAATTCCAGAAACAAGGAGATCCCCATACGTGTCATAACTGTAGTAAAAAGAGAGGAAAAGAAACGCAGAAATATTTTAAAATATTTTAATAATACCTTTAGAAGCCACGTAAATGAGAAAGAAAAATAATCCCTATACATGTCCGAACTTTAGTGAAGAGAGAAAGAAGGGTATTTAAAAAAAAAAAAAAAAAAAAAATCCCTTATTGGTTAATTAAAATTACCTCCGTATTAGAACTGAAAAAAATGGGAAAGAAAATGTCCCCACCGTCTTTTGTGCTAAAAAAGGAGACAAAATATTTTTATTTTTATGTTTATTTTTTTTGTTTTGCTAGCTTTAAGATAATTTTAAGCGAAAACTCAGAGTCTCCCTTAAATATAGTGTTGAGTAAGTGCCATTGATAAAGTGTATGATTTGAACTAAGGTTAATAAGTTATTTTCTGCTTAAATAATATTAGTGTTTTGTTTTAGCATTATTATTTGAATTATGATTTAATCTTTAGATTCATTAAGTTTTTATGTTAAGTGGTCTCTGAATAGTAATATAATATGAAAGTAAAACATGTTTTGTTTCAGGAGTAGTTTTTAAGGCTTAATTTTAAGACAAATCAATGCCCCTAATAATGATAGGAATAGAATTTATGAAGGTAAGGTCTCTTATAGAAATTACTGTTGATGTTATAGTCTATTGCATTTTACATGTTTATACATGCTAATACTCTACTTAATTGTTTGCTAATGTTCTAAATGAGTCATAATCCTACTGTAATTAACTCAATTTTGTCTTTTAAAGAAACGAGAGAAGTAGATGAATTAATGTTTTGATTTAAACTGATTGTTTGATCTTAATTAATGTTTAATATTAGTTTCACACTGGAATTATGTTGTTTAAATATAAGAATATGTTTGTATTTCAGATTTCCAACAAGGAAATAGACCCTGCATGCTCTAGTTGTCTGTAAAAGTACTCTATATATGTTATGTTTGTGTAATTCGCATAGGAATTCTTAGGAAATAGCTTAAATAATTCGGCCCCATTTCTATTGTAAACTAATGTTAGCTAGGATATGTCCAAGAGCTCCCGGAAAATTAGCCCATGCTTCGACTGAAATAAGAGATATTTCAGTTTTGGTTGGGAGGGATGTCGTATGACTTCCGTCATGCTGAAGCCAGTCCGCCATGCTGAAGCCAGAATCTGAAACTTGTAACAGATCTTGAGCGGAAACGGTTGGTCGAGGGCACGGATATTTTATTACAATGTTTGTAGAAAGTGCCAAGGAAATATATGACCGGAACCGTGAGACTTAGGATCTGGCATCGAGAAGGGCAGGAAAGGACAGGAAGTTAGCCATTTCCTAAACCACAACAAACATAAGCAAGTGTTTCGTACGCAGGTACACGCCCAGGAGAGATGCCCAATAACTCCTCCCCGGAAGTAGGCGGGATTCCACTTTGAACCTGGCGTTGATTAGCTAGGACTAGATCTCACTTGATTTCATTGGAGAATTGGATGTTAAGCCACGCCCTGCCCCTGGGGGTATTTAAAGAGCCACCCAGGGCAGAGACAGTTAGTTAGAACTTTGCCAGGGGCACGAATAGATCATAGATTGTGATAGTCATAGGGTGGGGGCATTGAGGCGTCGGATGTGTTGTACTCTAGAATAAATATAAGCAAAGGAACTACTGCTTGTCCATTCTTACCTTGTAACCACGCTACCATAATTATAAGTTTATATACGTAGGAGGAAAAGCCCTACGTCAGTGGTGTCATTAGATGGGATAATCAAAAGCACTACGTCACTCCCTATGTAGTCACCGTGCTCAAGCGGTAACGTCCGGGACTTCGAGGCGTCATGTCGAGGGTTCGCTCCCCGTTATGGTCTGAGGTTAGCAAGGGCATGCACTCAGGATAACGATTACATCTGCCAAAACAAATCCTTTGCAAGAAGGCAACCGTCCTAGCCCTTGGTAGAAACGGGAGTCCGTGACATAAAACCGGAACAAGAGTGGTTCTTCCTGTGAAATTTAAAGGAATTTTTGGAAAAGCTGTGCTCAGTTTTGCGTCATGGACTCCCTTTTCTACGAAGGGTTAAGGCGGTGCCTCCTTGCAAATATCTTTGGTTTTGGCAGGTGTGATCGTTATCATGAGTGGATGGTTTTAATAACCTCAGACCGTGGCGGGCCCCGGACCCTCGACTTGACGACTCAAAGTCGAGGATGATACCGCTTTGCCAAGGCGACTACATATTTTGAAAAAAATAATTTGCTAATATTGTGTAACTAAAAATACTTAGGACATTGACTACTCTTGTTATAAGCAGCAATAAAAAAATACAACGAAGTTGCAGGTTAGATTAAGGCAGGTTAGGTTAGGTAAAGGGAGGCTAGGTTAGGTTAGGTTAGTTGGGTATATCTAATATCTATATTCGTAAATATTAACATAGATAATTAACTCAACTCATTGTTCACTTATTTCAGTATACATAGTTACATACATACATACAGTTGGCCGATGGCATCAACCGCCCGTTGCGATACTTACCGCTGAAGATATTTTAGACTTAAATAGAACTGCCCTGGACAACTCAATGTTAAATTATCCTTTAGTTACGGATCCTTTTCTGTGCCTACATCTCCACAGAATATTCTTGCATATTTGTTAAACATCTCCAATGAATTAATTATCTCAAGCATTATGTTTAATGCCAAACAAGTTGGCTATTATAATCCATTTTTTCCCCTGTCTGTAGGGGGTGGATGGGAGCTAGAAAAACGCTCTAGATTCGACTGTAAAATCTTTACCAAATGTAAAGGTGAATGGGTTTGGAAGCGGGGGAGATTCGACTGTAAAATCGTTACCAAATGTAAAGGTGAATGGGTTTGGAAGTGGGGGAGATTCGACTGTAAAATCGTTACCAAATGTAAGGGTGAATGGGTTTGGAAGCGGGGGAGATTCGACTGTAAAATCGTTACCAAATGTAAGGGTGATGGGTTTGGAAGCGGGGGAGATTCGACTGTAAAATCGTTACCAAATGTAAGGGTGAATGGGTTTGGAAGCTGGATAAATTCGACTGTAAAATCGTTACCAAATATAAGGATGAATGGGTTTGGAAGTGGGGGAGAGAATGATAGTTTTCAGTTCACAAGGAAGGCAATTGCTAACTTGTTCCAAGGGTTTAATGAACGGAAGAGAGAGAGAGAGAGAGAGAGAGAGAGAGAGAGAGAGAGAAGAGAGAGAGAGAGAGAGAGAGAGAGAGAGAGAGAGAGAGAGAACGCTGCACATTCATGAAAGAAGAAGAAAAAGAAGAAGACGTCGTGGGAACCACAAACATCCTGGATCAACGAATCGTAATTTCAGAATGTTTCGTGCATGCCTTCATATCTAATGGCTCCCCAATTATATGTTTCTCAATTACAAGTCACGTGTTGGTAAATATATTGAAACGTAAGGGGACCAAAGACAGACCCTTGGAGGAACTCCAAATTCAATAGAGAAATTAAATGATCCATGTTTTTTTTCTTCGTCTTTTGCTGACTGCTTGCGACTTGGTTAGATAACTCGTGAACCTGAAATCATCGATATGGCAAGAATATATTTTTCTTAAAATGGATTGGATGTGAAACACTATCTAAAAAGCTTTTTGATATGGGTTAGAAATGGGTCAGAGTTCATGGCTTAGGCCTATTTCTTAAACAGTGTAAACCTAGGATACCATATTGTTAGTTAACTAGACACACACAAATGGATTTCATAAACGCATCTGACGCGGTTCTGTGTATGGCTAGGATCCCGCCACGGGATCCTAGCCATACACAGAACCGCGTCAGATGCGTTTATAAAATCCATTTGTGTGTGCCTAGCTAACTAACAATATGGTATCCTAGGTTTACACTGTTTAAGAAATCGGGCAAGGATCCCGTACGGGATCCTTGCCATACACAGAACCGCGTCAGATGCGTTTATGAAATCCATTTGTGTGTGTCTAACTAACTAACAATATGGTATCCTAGGTTTACACTGTTTAAGAAATCGGGCCAGGATCCCGTACTGGATCCTTGCCATACACAGAACTGCGTCAGATGCCTTTATGAAATCCATTTGTGTGTGTCTAGCTAACTAACAATATGGTATCCTAGGTTTACACAGTTTAAGAAATTGGGCCAAAGATGTTGCAAATATATAAATATTCTACCTATAAAATGGCAGATCTTCGACCACCAATCACCCTCTGTGAAGGTTACAGGAACATTAATGTACTTATCACGTATAAAAGACAATTTTGAGACTACCACTCGAATAACTGTTGTTGAATCTCTAGCCCTAAGTCACATTAATTACTGCACAACTGTTTGGGGAGCTACCACTAAGACTCAGATAAACAGAATACAGAAGCTTATTAATTTTGCAGCTCGAGTTGCCCTGGGAGGAATAAGAAAATATGACCACATCACACCAGCTCTCAATAAGCTTGGGTGGCTGCGGGCAGAAAATAAGGTCGCTTATGCTATTTATGTTTTTGTATTCAAAATTTTGGACCATCATTATCCTAGCTGGCTATTTGATCTAAAAACAGTCAGGGATATAAGGGGAACCAACACAAGACAGAGCAGTGAGCTCTTTATTCACAGAACAAACACAGAAGCAGGTTCAAAGATGATCACTATCAAAGGGCCAACACTCTGGAATAATATTCCAGAGCATCTTAAAAATGCATCCTCCTTCACAGCTTTCAAAGGCAAACTATATAGTTTTCTTTTGGACAAATAGTTGCTGCTCATTAAGAACTAATTATTCTCATTGTAAGGAAACAAATATGGAAATATGCCGATAATAACGATCCTGTATCTAGTGGCATACTTACTAATTTATTATTAACATTACTGTTAACATTTTTATTACAGCATTATTATTTTCTATGAAAGCTACATTTAATTTAACTATATGTCTAACCCTCTTATTTATTAGTTTAATTACATGTCTACTTATAAGTTACTATTAATGTTGAATAACCATTGTACAAAATGGAAATAAATGTTTGTTTGTTTGTTTGTTTGTTTGTGTGAGAAGTTCATAATGGTTGTGTGAAAACGAGTGACTTCGACTACAGCGATAAACGTCATTTGTGGTATATACTTCTTTGATTTATGGATAACTCGAGGATAAACAATTCTGTCAAGATTCCGACAATTATTTATTTCCTTGCCTCTTGCTAGTACAGTGGTAATGCGCTGGCTCCGCATTGACGAGGTTGAGAGATCGGTTCCCGTCCAAGACCGAGAGTTTAAGCTGTTTATTGGGGAGGTTACTGCTGTTGCTGAGCACCACTGTGGGGGGTTGGGGCTTGCCCCGGCTGACGAATACCCATTGTATAATGGAAATAAAGGTTTATTATTATTATTATTATTATTATTATTATTATTATTATTATTATTATTATTATTATTATTATTATTATTACTATTATTATTATTATTATTATTATTATTATTATTATTATTATTATTATTATTGTATTTTGCGCATGAGGTGGGTCTCTCGAAGGTTAAGCATTTTTCTCTTTTTATTTTCTTATATGTTTAATTTTTCACTCTGTCTTATGTCCTGTTTATTGTTTCGTTTCTTTCTCGCTTATTGTGCCATTTCCTGACACATATAGAATTTTTTTTTTTATTTAACTCTTATTCTAAATTAAATGAACAGTTCTAATTGTGATGTTCCGGTTTTACGTCACGGACTCCCTTTTCTACCAAGGGCTAGGACGGTTGCCTTCTTGCGAAGGACTTGTTTCGACAGATGTAATCATTACCCTGAGTGCATGTCTTTGCTAACCTCAGACTGTAACGGGGCGCGAACCCTCGACCTGATAGTCGATATTATTATCATAAGAATAAGTAAACTTATCATAGATAAACCCCAGTTTAAAGATGTTTTCAGGGTTATTCATTTCGAAACCACCTCTGAGAACACAAGCACGTGTTGCATTTAATGATTATTATTCTCATAGATAAATATTAAGTAATTAATGTTTTAATACTATTTGTGGCCGGATGATATTGTACATGACTTGGAACACGCTACTTTTAATCACCAGGTCGTCGGTTCGAGACCTGCCACGGTCTGAAATTAGAGGAAGTATTCACTTGTGGTAACTGTCACACACTGCAAAAAAAAAAAAATGATATATATATATATATATATATATATTATATATATATATATATATATATATATATATATATATATATATAAACACGCAGAGAGAGAGAGAGAGAGAGAGAGAGAGAGAGAGAGAGAGAGAGAGAGAGAGAGAGAGAGAGAGAGAGAGAGAGAGAGAGAGAGAGAGAGAGAGAGAGATCAGCATATATTTTTCTTTCTCTTTTCCTTACAATCTCTGATAAAAGCAGAAATAAAAAGATAAGGAGACATTTATGTCTTCAGGAACAAAAAAACTTTAATCATTGTTACTAAGTCTACGTGATATTTCCCAGCACTAAGTTTTAAATGAAAGTTTTTTAAGTCATTGGCCCGATATCTTAAAGAGTGTAAACCTAGGATACCATATTGTTAGTCAGCTAGACACACACAAATGGATTTCATAAACGCAACTGACGCGGTTCTGATTATGGCTAGGACCCCATGTGGGATCCTAGCCATACACAGAACTGCATCAGATGCGCTTATGAAATCCATTTGTGTGTGTCTAGCTAACTAAAAATATGGTATCCCTAGCTTTACACTGTTTTAGAAATCGGGCGGGATCCTAGCCTTACACAGAACTGCATCAGATGCGTTTGTGAAATCCATTTGTGTGTGTCTAGCTAATTAACAATATGGTTTCTTAGGTTTACACTGTTTAAGAACTCGGGCGGGATCCTAGCCATACACAGAACTGCGTCAGATGCGTTTATGAAATCCATTTGTGTGTATCTAGCTAACTAACAATATGGTATCCTAGGCTTACACTGTTTAAGAAATCGGGACATTGTCTAAATAGTGTCACAAAAGTCTCTTTCTCAGAACAATCTGTAACAGTGTTTCGATGTTTGGATTCTGTTTTTGTGATATTCCGTTATCTAACCCCATTCCTGGCTCTTGGATCTCTGTATAAGAATTCCAACCCCATTCACATTCCGATGGCAAGTGATACATAAGAAAAATAATGTATTCAAATGTGTTTGAATCCTATTTTCCTTTCATTCCTTATTGTGCGATTCTGCTTTTTTTTCCATTGTTTGTATATGTGTATGTGTGCATGTGTGTTTGCGTGTATGATTCCCGCTTTCCTTTCATTCTTTATTGTGCGATTCTGCTTGTTTTGTTGAATGTTTGTTTGTGTGTATGTGTGTGCATGTGTGTTTGCGTGTGTGGAAGCGTATGTAAGTTTGTGCATGAATACATGTACTTGTTTATGCGTCTTAACAAACTTCTCATCTTCTAAGAAAATGCCTGGTTACAATGGAAGTCTCTCTCTCTCTCTCTCTCTCTCTCTCTCTCTCTCTCTCTCTCTCTCTCTCTCTCTCTCTCTCTCTCTCTCTCCTCTCTCTCTCTCTCTCTCTCTCTCTCTATCTATCTATCTCTCTATCTATCTATCTATCTATCTATCTATCTATATATCTATCTATCTATCTATCTACCCATCCATCCATCCATCCATCCTTCCATTCATCCATCCATCCATCCATCTTTCTATATATCTATCTATCTATCTATCCTTGAACTTCGCTTGGAAATTAGTCAGAAATCTCTTTTCTGAGAGAAATATCCAATTTTTATATATAATTCTATATCCAGGTCACAGATATAAAAGAAATGCAATAAAAAATAAATAAAATAAAATAAAATAAAATGATACCAAAAAATAAAACAAAATAATACAAAATAAAACAAAATAAAACGCAAGGAATAAGAAGATGTTCACGAATTAAACTGTTTTAATATATCAACATTTATAGCCAATATACAGTATATGATTTTTATTTTTAACTGACCCTCCTTGCTTGCGCATAGCTAACAAGTGTGATTTTAAATACACATTGTTCCGGTTTTACGTCACGGACTCCCTTTTCTACCAAGGGCTAGAACGGTTGCCTTCTTGCGAAGGACCTGTTTTGGCATATGTAATCGTTACCCTGAGTACATGCCCTTGCTAACCTCGACTTTGTGCTTTCAAATAACGTTGTTCGTTCCGGTTTTACATCACGGACTCCCTTTTCAACCAAGGGCTAGGACGGTTGCCTTCTTAAGAAGGACTTGTTTTGACAGATGTAATCGTTACCCTGAGTGCATGCCCTTGCTAACCGCACCGTGACGCGGCACGAACCCCCGACCTTGTGATTTCAAGTACAGATTACGCTGTTAATATCCGAGGGTCAGTAAGAGCAGTTCAGTGTATATTTAATATCGAATAATATTTTACTGAGCAGTATTAACACTCCCGAGTTTATTTACAGCAGTATAAATAAGGGGCTTGATTCAAGGTTCTTTTTGGCGTCGCCGATTTGGCGCCACTCTATTGGCACCATGACACATTTACTAAATGAAAAAAATAGGTTAATGAACACTAACCTAACCTACAGCTAACCTAGCTTTGATTGGGTTAGGTAAGTGTTTATTAACCAACTTCTTATTCAGGAATGGCGCCAATCACGGCGCCAAAAAGGCCGCGCCAAAATAGTCCCTTACCGTAAAAAAAAAAAGACCCGAGCGAAGATTTTCTCAATTTTTA
>JAXCGZ010020330.1:0-5000 GCA_037179515.1 Halocaridina rubra
AAGTCAAGGCGTAACCAATACTCCACAGAAGGTTAAAAGGAATCCAACCTTATATCTCATATCTGCTATACTTAGGAATGAACGCATTCTAACTGATTGCCACTATGTTCATATTACAGATTCCCCAACCTCACTCGTGGCTTCAGTATAGCATTTAATTCAAGTCCCAATCTCATTCGGGCCATGAAATAACCAAGCAAGCACATTACATATGTGAAAACATGAATAATTTTTTTTTTACCCCGACTGGGACTCGAACCTAGGACTTATGATTACAAAGTCAAGGCGCTACCACTATGCCACAAAAGGTTAAAAGGAATCCAACCTTTTAGCTTATATCTGCTATACTTTGAAATGAACGCATTCTGACTGAATGCCACTATGTTCATATTACATATTCCCCAACCTCACTCGTGGCTTCATTATAGCATTTAATTCAAGTCCCAATCTCATTCTGGCCATGAAATAACCAAGCAAGCACATTATATATGTGAAAACATGAATATTTTTTTTTTTACCCCGACCGTGACTCGAACCTAGGACTTATGATTGCTAAGTTAAGGTGCTACCAATACGCCACAGAAGGTTAAAAGGAATCCAACCTTATAGCTTATATCTGCTATACTTTGAAATGAACGCATTCTAAATGAATGCCACTATGTTCATATTACAGATTCCCCAACATCACTCGTGGCTTCATTATAGCATTTAATTCAAGCCCCAATCTCATTCGGGCCATAAAATAACCAAGCAAGCACATTACATATGTGAAAACATGAATATTTTTTTTACCCCGACCGGGATTCGAACCTAGGACTTATGATTACTAAGACAAGGCGCTACTACTACGCCACAGAAGGTTAAAAGAAATCCAACCTTATAGCTTATATCTGCTATACTTAGGAATGAACGCATTCTAACTGAATGCCACTATGTTCACATTACTGATTCCCCAACCTCACTCGTGGCTTCAATATAGCATTTAATTCAAGTCCTAATCTCATTCGGGCCATGAAATAACCAAGCAAGCACATTACATATGTGAAAACAAGAATAATTTTTATTTTACCCCGACAGGGACTCGAACCTAGGACTTATGATTACTAAGACAAGGCGCTACCACTACGCCACAGAAGGTTAAAAGGAATCCAACCTTATAGCTTATATCTGCTATACTTAGGAATAAATGCATTCTAACTGAATGCTACTATGTTCATACTACAGATTCCCCAACCTCACTCGTGGCTTTATTATAGCCTTTAATTCAAGTCCCAATATCATTCGGGCCATGAAATAACCAAGCAAGCACATTAAGTATGTGAAAACATGAATCATTTTTTTTTATTACCCCGACCGGGACTCGAACCTAGGACTTATGATTACTAAGTCAAGGCGATACCACTACGTCACAGAAGGTTAAAAGGAATCCAACCTTTTAGCTTATATCTGCTATACTTACGAATGAATGCATTCTAGCTGAATGCCACTATGTTCATATTACAGATTCCCCAACCTCACTCGTGGCTTCATTATAGCATTTAATTCAAGTCCCAATCTCATTCGGGCCATGAAATAACCAAGCAAGCACATTACATATGTGAAAACATGAATAATTTTTTTTTTACCTCGACCGGGACTCGAACCTAGGACTTATGATTTCTAAGTCAAGGCGCTTCCATTACGCCACAGAAGGTTAAAAGGAATCCAACCTTATAGCTTATATCTGCTATACTTAGGAATGAACGCATTCTAACTGAATGCCACTATGTTCATATTACAGATTCCCCAACCTCACTCGTGGCTTCATTATAGCATTTAATTCAAGTCCCAATCTCATTCGGGATATGAAATAACCAAGCAAGCACATTACATTTGTGAAAACATGAATAATTTTATTTTTTACCCCGACCGAGACTCGAACCTAGGGCTTATGATTACTAAGTCAAGACGCTACCACTAAGCCACAGAAGGTTAAAAGGAATCCAACCTTATAGCTTATATCTGCTATACTTAGGAATGAACGCATTCTAACTGAATGCCACTATGTTCATATTCCAGATTCCCCAACCTCACTCGTGGCTTCAATATAGAATTTAATTCAAGTCCCAATCTCATTCGGGCCATGAAATAACTAAGCAAGCACATTACATATGTGAAAACATGAATAATTTTTTTTTATTTTTTTTTTTACCCCGACCGGGACTCGAGCCTAGGACTTATGATTACTAAGTCAAGGCGCTACCACTACGCCACAGAAGGTTAAAAGGAATCCAACCTTATAGCTTATATCTGCTATACTTAGGAATGAATGCATTCTAACTGAATGCCACTATGTTCATATTACAGATTCCCCAACCTCACTCGAGGCTTCATTATAGCACTTAATTCAAGCCCCAATCTCATTCGGGCAATGAAATAACCAAGCAAGCACATTACATATGTGAAAACATGAATTTTTTTTTTTTTTACCCCGACCGGGACTCGACCCTAGGACTTATGATTACTAAGTCAAGGCGCTACCACTACGCCACAGAAGGTTAAAAGGAATCCAACCTTATAGCTTATATCTGCTATACTTAGGATTGAACGCATTCTAATTGAATGCCACTATGTTCATATTACAGATTCCCCGCCCTCACTCGTGGCTTCATTATAGCATTTTATTCAAGTCCCAATCTCATTCGGGCCATGAAATAACCAAGCAAGCACATTACACATGTGAAAACAGGAATAATTCATTTTTTACCCTGACCGGGACTCAAACCTAGGACTTATGATTACTAAGTCAAGGCGCTACCACTACGCCACAGAAGGTTAAAAGGAATCCAACCTTATAGCTTATATCTGCTATACTTAGGAATGAACGCATTCTAACTGCATGCCACTATGTTCATATTACAGATTCCCCAACCTCACTCGTGGCTTCATTAAAGCATTTAATTCAAGTCGCAATCTCATTCGGGCCATGAAATAACCAAGCAAGCACATTACATATGTGAAAACATGAATAATTTTTTTTACTCCGACCGGGACTCGAACCTAGGACTTATGATTACTAAGTCAAGGCGCTACCACTACGCCACAGAAGGTTAAAAGGAATCCAACCTTATAGCTTATATCTTCTATACTTAGGAATAAACGCATTCTAACTGAATGCCACTATGTTCATATTACAAATTCCACAACCTCACACGTGGCTTCATTATAGCATTTAATTCAAGTCCCAATCTCATTCGGGCCATGAAATAACCAAGCAAGCACATTACATATGTGAATACAGGAATAAATTATTTTTTACCCCGACCGGGACTCGAACCTAGGACTTATGATTACTAAGTCAAGGCGCTACCACTACGCCACAGAAGGTTAAAAGGAATCAAAACTTATAGCTTATATCTGCTATACTTAGGAATGAACGCATTCTAACTGAATGCCACTATGTTCATATTACAGATTCCCCAACCTCACTCGTGGCTTCATTATAGCATTTAATTCAAGTCCCAATCTCATTCGGGCCATGAAATAACCAAGCAAGCACATTACATATGTGAATACACGAATATTTTTTTTACCCCGACCGGGACTCGAACCTAGGACTTATGATTACTAAGTCAAGGCGCTACCACTACGCCACAGAAGGTTAAATGGAATCCAACCTTATAGCTTATATCTGCTATACTAAGGAATGAACGCATTCTAACCTGAATGCCACTATGTTCATATTACAGATTCCCCAACCTCACTCGTGGCTTCATTCTAGCATTTAATTCAATTCCCAATCTCATTCGGGCCATGAAATAACCAAGCAAGCACATTACATATGTGAAAACATGAATATTTTTTTTTTCACATATGTAATGCGCTTGCTTGGTTTTTTCATGGCACGAATGAGATTGGGCTTGAATTAAATGCTATAATGAAGCCACGAGTGAGGTTGGGGAATCTGTAATATGAACATAGTGGCATTCAGTTAGAATGTGTTCATTCCTAGGTATAGCAGATATAAGCTATAAGGTTGGATTCCTTTTAACCTTCTGTGGCGTAGTGGTAGCGCCTTGACTTAGTAATCATAAGTCCTATGTTCGAGTCCCGGTCGGAGTAAAGAAAAATTATTAATGTTTTCACATATGTAATGTGCTTGCTTGGTTATTTCATGTCCCGAATGAGATTGGGACTTGAATTAAATGCTATAATGAAGCCACGAGTTAGGTTGGGGAATCTGCAATATGAACATAGTGGCATGCAGTTAGAATGCGTTCATTCCTAAGTATAGCAGATATAAGCTATAAGGTTGGATTCCTTTTAACCTTCTGTGGCGAAGTGGTAGCGCCCTGACTTAGTAATCATAAGACCTAGGTTCGAGTCCCATTCGGGGTAAAAAAAAAAATATTATTCATGTTTTCACATATGTAATGTGCTTGCTTAGTTATTTCATGGCCCGAATGAGATTGGGACTTGAATTAAATGCTATAATGAAGCCACGAGTGAGGGCGGGGAATCTGTAATATGAACATAGAGGCATTCAGTTAGAATGCGTTCATTCCTAAGTATAGCAGATATAAGCTATAAGGTTGGATTCCTTTTAACCTTCTGTGGCATAGTGGTAGCACCTTGACTTAGTAATCATAAGTCCTAGGTTCGAGTCCCGGTTGGGGTAAAAAAAAAAAAATTATTCAAGTTTTCACATATGTAATGTGCTTGCTTGGTTATTTCATGGCCCGAATGAGATTGGGACTTGAATTAAATGCTATAATGAAGCCACGAGTGAGGTTGGGGAATCTGTATTATGAACATAGTGGCATTCAGTTAGAATGTGTTCATTCATAAGTATAGCAGATATAAGCTAGAAGGTTGGATTCCTTTTAACCTTCTGTGGCGTAGTGGTAGCGCCTTGACTTAGTAATCATAAGTCCTAGTTTCGAGTCCCAGTCGGGGTAAAAAAAAAAAAAAAATTATTCATGTTTTCACATATGTAATGTGCTTGCTTGGTTATTTCATGG
>JAXCGZ010020330.1:10000-15482 GCA_037179515.1 Halocaridina rubra
ATAGCATAAGAATGGATGGGGAAGAAATAAAGAGAGTACATAAGTTCAAGTTCTTGGGGTCCATAGTAGAGGCTAGTGGAAGCATGGATCAAGAAGTGAGACATCGCATTAAGGTAGGATGGAATGACTGGAGGTCTGCAACTGGTGTTCTTTGTGTCACGAAGGTACCGCTGAGATTGAAGGGAAAGTTTCATAGGACCATTGTATGACCATCTATGTTATATAGAACAGAAACAGCAAGTATTAGGAAGACAGAGGAGAAGGGGATGGATGTAGTGGAGATGAGGATGTTGAGGTGGATGTCTGGAGTAACAAGGAAGGATAGAATTAGGTATGAGTATATAAGAGGATCGACAAAGGTAGTTGAATGATCAAGGAAAGTACTGGAGGGAAGGTTTAGATGGTATGGACACCTGTTACGTCGGGACGAACATCATTTTGGAAGACATACGATTGAGATGGAAGTTCGGGGTAGAAGGAGGAGAGGAAGACCAAGAAAAAGATGGCGTGATTGTATAGGGAAAGACTTGCAATGGAAGGGTATTGATGAAAATGAAGCACACAACAGAAATAGATGGAGACGAGTCATTCACAACTGCTACCTCATATAAATGTGGGTTAAAGCTGAGAAGAAGAAGAAGATTATTATTATTATTATCGTTATCATTATTTTTATTATTATTAACGTTTCTCTTATTTTATTATTATCATTATTATTGTTATTATTATTATTATTATTATTATTATTATTATTATTATTATTATTATTATTATTATTATTATTATTATTATTATTGCTATTATTATTATTATTATTATTATTATTATTATTATTATTATTATTATTATTATTATTATTATTATCATTATTATTATTATTATTATTATTATTATTATTATTATTATTATTATTATTATTATTATTATTTTTATTATTATTATTGTTATTATTATTAATTATTATTATCATCATTATTATAATTTTTTTTATTATTATTTTTATTGTTATTACTATTATAATTATTGTTGTTGTTATTGTTATTATTATTATTATTATTATTATTATTATTATTATTATTATTATTATTATTATTATTATTATTATTATTATTATTATTATTATTATTATTATTATTATTATTATTATTTATTATTATTATCATTATTATTATTATTATTATTATTGTTATTATTATTATTATTATTATTATTATTATTATTATTATTATTATTATTATTATTATTATTATTATTATTATTATCATTATTATTATTACTATTATTATTATTATTATTATTATTATTATTATTATTATTATTATTATTATTATCATTATTATTATTATCATTATTATTGTTATTATTATTATTCTTATTATATTATTATTATTATTATTATTATTATTATTATTTATATTACTATTATTTATTATTACTATTACCATTATTGTTAATATTATTATTATTATTATTGTTATTTATTATTGCTATTATCATTATTGTTAATATTATTAATATTATTATTATTTATTATAAATATTATTATTACTATCATCATTGTAAATTTTATTACTATCATTATTGTTGATGTTGTTGTTGCTATTGTTGTTGTTTTTGCTGTTGTTGTTGTTGTTGTTGTGTTATTATTGTTCATCACTCTCTCTCTCTCTCTCTCTCTCTCTCTCTCTCTCTCTCTCTCTCTCTCTCTCTCTCTCTCTCTCTCTCTCTCTCTCTCTCTCTCTCTCTCTCTCTCTCTCTCTCTCTCTCTCTCTCTCTCTCTCCTTCTAATTCTACAAGCAGTTAGCAATTCATAATTTGTTGTAACAATTATGATCTCTTGTCTAAAGATAATTACCATTTATAATTCTATAAATATGTAGCCTTTTGACTGATGAGAGATGAAGTTGTTGGATAAATTTATAATAAATGAATCAAATATAATTTTCTAATTTGAATGAAGCACTTATAGTACAAATTGTAATTATAATATGTAATATTATTATTATTAATATTACCATTGACAAAATCGTTTTTGTGCTATTGTTCTATGCCACTGCTAATGATGCTATTATTTTGCTTAAGTTGGTGGCATAGTCCGGACTAATTAAGCTATATACATATAATGCATTGAGTAGTATTTATATTCTGGTTATTGTGGTGTGCAAATAATTATTATTTTTTCTAGTGTAGTCGCATATATGTATGCATAGAAATGCCTTCATGATTATGGCTCCATTCTAAGCATCAGATTGAAAATTAAGAAATACAAATAAAGTATCCATGATGCAGAAGAACTTACAGTCTTAAGCATTCATATGCTAAAAAGTTCTTAATGTACCCATTACACAGTCTCTCTTATGAGGGTTTGGTCGATTCAAAGCCATGAGGGATTTACCCTCCTGGCTATTACAGTGGTAGCGTCCTAGCTTCACATTCGTGAGGTCGGCAGATCGAGCCTCGTCCAGGCAAGAGAGTTTAAGCTGTTTACTGGGGAGGTTTCTGCTGTGGCTGGACACCACTGAAGGGGGTTGGGGCTTGCTCCGGCTGACGCCCGCCAGAAAAGGGGTGACGCCCCTGATTGGAGGGCTAACACCCAACAAACTTTATCTTAGCTTTTAATTAGTTAACTGTTATGACAAAATGGGGAACACAGAAGCAGTATTCTTGTGCCCTAACCCAGAAGAAATAAAAGTACAGAAAATTCTCAGCCATAAAAATAAAAATATGTAAGTATGCATAGGCCTATATATTGCTGCCGGTAAGTATAATTTCAATGATATATATGGATCTAATATTCAAATGAGAACGTGTCTAGACATCCAAAAACAAAAGGTACACAACCATAAAAAAAATTCTTAGAGTAGACGGTGATCCATGATGGAAACTGGATTGATATAGCTCCTGTCTGCATTATGCATATAAAATGCCGAGATTGGGTAAGACCTAAATTTTTTACTCATATAGCTCCGTTTAGACTGTTTTTGAGATAGCTTTCATTTGGGCCTGGCTATAATTTTGCTATAGTCATTGCTTAAGTTCAAATTCATAAGGCAAAGATTCACAGCCTTGATCTCCACAATCCTTTACTTAGATATAACTCATGTTTTGCCTTCTGGATTAAACGTTGTGAGTCAGTGAGGATATACTCGAATTGTTTTTCTGTGGTTTAACCGATATATTGTCAGCGATACCAAAGATGACGACCAGTAGTCACATAAATAATTTTCATGCAAAGAATATTGGTAGTCATAAAATGCACAAGTATTTCTGTTCAAAAATAGGATTGTCAAAGTACGATCCTACATGCAACT
The DNA here is from genome assembly GCA_037179515.1 of Halocaridina rubra. Classification (NCBI taxonomy): domain Eukaryota; kingdom Metazoa; phylum Arthropoda; class Malacostraca; order Decapoda; family Atyidae; genus Halocaridina; species Halocaridina rubra. The sequence goes on from JAXCGZ010020330.1 coordinate 13,312, forward strand.
TAACCTTATTTTGTAGGTCAAAACAGTTTACTATTATAAATTCCTCAGCTGAGAAGTGATGCATGAATAATTTCTTTTAGTTAGTGACATGTTGGCCATTAATCTTAGATTATGAACCTGCCATCTGGTTCCCTAACTGTTTGGAGAACCTATTATGTTTGATTTGATACTGTCTGTTTTCGCATTATTTAGTTACTGTGCTGCACGATATAATAGAGCAAGGCTATAAAAAACTAATTATAAATATTCTGTCTAAGCTTATTTATTAAATAAATTAACATTTGTGAGTGTAAGAGATGATTAATAGTTGGGTGTTTAATTGAAATTGATGTTGCATGAAAAAGCACAGTAACATCTCGTATAAAATAAAAAGTTTATCTAATGAGCTAGATTACTAGCTACAGATTTACCATTAAAATTATACTTATATTAAAGAATATAAAATATAGGAAAATATGAAAATAAAAAAGATCAAATTTAGTGTTAACTCGTTATTTTTGCATCGTGACTATGGTACCTCGTTGAGTGCTCAATCAGTATTATTACTTTTAATATGTTTCAGATGAAATGTTATTTTTTATTAAAAAAAAAAATAAAGAATTCGGAATTAATAAAGTATGATTTCCTGTGTGTTAGTTCAAATGCATTTCTCAAGATCAAATTGCAAGTAAAAATTAAACTAATCTGCATTACATATGTATATTGTTGATTAATTGGAATATGGTTTTGAATTGTGTATTGAACAGTTTTAATATTGCGACTGTATATGAGATTTTACTTGAGATTAATGTGACAAACAGATTTTATGACTCATCTTTACTCTATATTATAATACATCTTTGCGAGTAGTATCAAAATTACGTAGTGATCTTATGCCCCGAAAACTAAGTTTAGTATTTTCTTTTTTGCTAAAAGTGCAGTTTACTGTCTGGTGATTTGATAGCAAGTTCAACTTATAGCTAAGGTGTTCCTATGGAAGTAAATTCAAATATTTCTTGTTCATATTCGAACTTTATAAGCTAAATATCCAAATTCATCATTTCTAATCCAGTTCTGACTCGAATGCTTTCTGTGGCGTGATATACTCGTATACTCCTATTTTTTCATTGCTATGTGATTAAATTAGTCAAGTACATGCAGTTACCATCATGTATTTAAATATTGCTCTACGGTTATATGATAGGCACATTGCGAAATAGCTGGTAACCAAAGGCGGACTAATCCAATCATTAAAAATCATGAGTACAGGTGAATCAAAATACTAATCTAGAAATAAGATTCCTGAATACCAGCACCAAGGCGCAGATTTTGCTGCCCCTCTGGTGCCAAGTGCCATTATGAGCAAAAATTTTCATTTTATCTTCGAACAAGCTTAAAATTACTATGCGGAGATCGAGGAGGGACATCAATACCAGTGAAATATTATAATTTTAAAAAAGATATCTCTCTCTCTCTCTCTCTCTCTCTCTCTCTCTCTCTCTCTCTCTCTCTCTCTCTCTCTCTATATATATATATATATATATATATATATATATATATATATATATATATATATATATATATATATATATATATATATATATATATATATATATATATATATATATATATATATATATATATATATATATATATATATATATATATATATATATATATACATATATATATATATATATATATATATATATATATATATATATATATATATATATATATATATATATATATATATATATATATATATATATATATATACATATATATACATATATATATATATATATATATATATATATATATATATATATATATATATATATATATATATATATATATATATATATATATATATATATATATATATATATATATATATATATATATATATATATATATATATATATATATATATATATATATATATATATATATATGATATATATATATATATATATATATATATATATATATATATATATATATATATATATATATATATATATATATATACTATATATATATATATATATATATATATATATATATATATATATATATATATATATATATATATATATATATATATATATGTGTGTGTGTGTGTGTGTGTGTGTATGTATGTATATGAATATATATATATATATATATATATATATATATATATATAT